>LZPB01000048.1:29592-95152 GCA_001676865.1 Ceratocystiopsis minuta
TCGTCACCGTCGTCGTCGTCGTCGTCGTTGTCCTCCGCGTCCGTCAGCACCTCCACATCGGCCTCGGTATAGACGTTGAGCCGGTCGATCGTGTCGGCCTGCTTCCGGCTCTCGCGCCGCTCGGCAAACGCTCGGAGACGCGGCAGGTCCGTGCTGCTGCTATTCCGGCTGCTGCTGCTGCTGATGCCGGTGCTCAGCCCCA
The DNA here is from genome assembly GCA_001676865.1 of Ceratocystiopsis minuta. NCBI lineage: Eukaryota > Fungi > Ascomycota > Sordariomycetes > Ophiostomatales > Ophiostomataceae > Ceratocystiopsis > Ceratocystiopsis minuta. Next base: position 29,795 of record LZPB01000048.1, read on the forward strand.
GCGGGTCCTCCACGCCTGTGTAGTCCCACCGCACCGTCATGGACTCGCCCGTGTCCGTGTTGGTGCCGACGGCAAAGCCGCGCCACTCGCCCGACACGATGCGTGCGGCAATGCGCAGCATCAGCAGCAGCAGGTACCGGGGCGGGGCCAGCAGAATCTCCATGACGCGGTTGATGATGGAGCCAGGGATGCGGCTCATGGCCTCAAGACGCGTGGTGGCGCGGTTGCTCGCGATGCCGTTTTGCAGGTGGCGGTACGGCGTCAAGATGTTGACGGCGGGCGGCAGGGAGGCGTGGTGGTCGGACACGACGGAGATGCTCGTGGTGGCCCGGTGGCGAATGCGCGGCGGCGGCGGCTGCGGACTCTCGGTAGTGACAGTGAAGCCGGTCCCGTTGGCCAGGATGCGCCGGGCGTCTTCGAAGAGAGCGGCCAGTGCCGGCGGCACGTTGGTGGCGTCGGCGGGACCGGATCCAGTCCGGGAGCGCGTCGAGATGGACGACGCCGGCGACGAGGCGGCTGCGGAGAACCACGAGCGCAGGCTGTTGAAAGCGCTGCTGGACGCGTCGGCGGCCTGCAGGGCGGCGGCCGACGAGAAGTCGCTGCTGGCGAGAGACAGGGAACGGTCCCGGCGGCGTTGGGGGTCTGCGTCAGCCGCGGCGGGACCGCCCACGCTGTTGTTGCGCCACGGCACGCCCATTTTGTTGACCTCGATTTCGCTCGCCTTAACACTCATGATGCGCTGTTCGTGCTCGGCGATGAGCGCGGGAACGACGCGGCGGCCAAACTCGTCGACGTCGTGCTCGGCGGTGGCGGCGCCCTTTTTCTGGCTCTCCAGCATAGCGAGCCATTCGCGCCGCGTGAACTCGTGCTGCTGCGGCTGCTGCGGGTGCTGCGGATCGGGCGGGGAGGTGGACGAGGACTCCTCGAGAGGCGCGGTTGGCGGGGACGGCGATCGTTGTTTGGGCGGTTGCGGCGGCGGCGGCTGTTGTGCCCGTACCTTTGACGGGGTGCCGGCCGGGGACGCGGCAGCCCCCTTGCCGTTGCTGCTGTCGGGCAGCTTGACGGGCGTCCAGGGTTTCTTCTTGAGCGGCGTGGCGGGCTGCTCGGGCAGGTCGACGACAAAGGAGCGCTTGAAGGGACACGGGGTCTTTTCGAACTGCAGGATGTGGTCGAGGACGGCACGCAGGCGGAGGGCGCGCTCGGCATTCTCGGGGTCGCCGACGGGGACCTCGATGCGCCAGTACTGGGGGCGGCGGATCTGCAGGATGAAGGTGCTGGACGCCTCGTCGATGCACCAGCACTGGCTCTTGGGCAGGATGGGCTGCAGGGCAGCGCCGCAGCTGAGGAAGGCGACCGACCCGGGGGCGCGGTAGATACTCAGGGCGCCTGGTGGTGTCAGCTGCTGTCCTATCTGTAAGTTCCATCCTCCCCTCCTCGTTCGCTTGACTTACCCACGGCAATGGTCCGGTCAAACTGGGAGCTCCACGCCAGGGTGCCCGGCTCGACGTCGTCTTCGGCACTCGCGGTCAGGCTGCGTCGACTGCGTCCGCGCGAGTGGCCGTGGCTGCTGGCGCTGGCGCCGCCGCCTGTGCTTCCGTCCAGCAGCCCGTCCAGCGCACTCCGCGCCCCCGCGGTGAACGAGATGATCTTGGCGGCCGGGTGGCTGTAGAGGGTCTCGACGGCCTCGCCGCTGGCGCTGACGCCGACCGCCGAGCCGCTGTCTCCGTGTTCAGAAGCAGAAGCGGCTGTCGCGGTCGTCGCCGCAGAGGCTCCTCCTCCTCCGGACGTCCCGGCAGCCCCAGCCGCCCCGGCCACGCCAACTTCGCTGCCGCCGGAACTTCCCGCATACCCGGCTCCTCCTCTCTCCGGCGCCGTGTCCCGCGGGCCGAGCGGCGCGGTGGACGCGCGGCGCGGCTTGGTCGGCACGAACGGCGCGTCGACGCCGGCCATGGTTGGTCGGACGCGGGTGGTCGTGGTGTGCTGTCGTGGGCGGGAGCGGGTCCGGTGCTGTTGTCGTCTTCTGGTTTGTCGTTGCTGGCTTTCTGCTCGTGCTGGCTCCCGTGATTTCCCGATTCGTCTGGTCGTCGTTTCCGTCAGAAAGACGCGTCTGGTGCAGAATGAAGAAGGAGCGGAAAACGGAAGGACCAGAGGGAGCGTTGCGCGGTGAGTGGGCTGGTGGCAGGAGAGAAAGTGGGGTTTCTGCCGTTGGGGTTGCTCCCGCCCATTTGGCGTGCTTAGCGTGGTGTAGCGCTGGGCCGGCACGCTTTTGGCTTCGCGAACATTCTTTGTCCTGCACAACGGTGAAGTGAAAGCTTCAAAGGTTATTTGATATATTGTTCTAGTTTCATTTTATAAGTCTATACAACTTTATTTCGATTTTTGGCTCTTTTTTTTTTCTTTTTTTTTTCCCTTGATTTGCTTTTGATCTGTTCGGCTTCTAATTTTTTTTTATTTCTTTTTCTTGCCATGACAGTTGTATATTTTTGTCTTTCGACATTTATGAACCAAATCTAAAGTATAAACTTTTTAACGCAAGAATCAGACTTTCTTCTCGTCTCCCTTGCCCGTCTTAGCACCCCCTTCACTCCCCTTCCACCCTGCCGTCTTCTTCTTCACGGTCCGCCACTCCATCGCTAATCCGCCTAGCACGCTGACACAGGCCATAACGAGGCTGACGACGAGCACCATGCGCACCGACGCGTTGAACGCCAGCAGGGCGGCCGGCCGCAGGGCCGCGAGCACCAGGCCGATGACATCCGTGATGCCGGCTTCGGTGACCTGGCGGGCCGACGTGATGCTGCTGCCGGGCAGGGCGGCCAGGCGGCGGCCCAGCTGCTGGTCGAGCACGACCTGGCCGACAGTGACGAAGATGGCGCCGAACAGCTGCTGGCCGAAGAACATGAGCGACGTGCCCAGCGGCACGTCGGGGCGCGGCAGAACCGTCTGGGCGGCGACGTTGGGCACCCGGGACGCGAGCCCGAGCCCGAGCCCGTAGACGACCTGGAGCGCGGCCCAGCGCACGGCGGGCGATGTGGCGCGGCCGACAATCAGCGCGGCCGAGCTGGGCGCCGCGCCGTACACGGCTGACCCGACCTCGAAGATGCCAATGACGGCCAGAAACAGGCCCTTGATGCTGCCCGCGCCGACCAGGCCAAAGAGGCGCCCAAACTGCAGCTGGAACGCGCAGGTGGCCACCATGTAGACCGTGCCGTACCAGCCGATGTCGCCCGCCGAGTCGAACGTGTTGGTGATCTGAGCCGTGGTCGTTATCAGCCGATCCTGGATGCTGTTAGGACGGGAAACAGCGCAAGGTACTCCGTAGGCCGGCACCAGCGTCGCGTAGAGGGGGGGGCCTTTGGGATACTTGTCGTCATCCGACGGTGGGGCAGGCGTTTCCTCCTCCGGCTTTGTGCTGTCAGGCAGCATCTGCATGCCCCGGCTTCTTCTTCCAGAAGGGCATGGCAGGAGTATAAGAAAAAAACAAAGAAAAAAAAGTAGTGGAAGAAAAACAAAAGGAAAGAGAACGAGCATGAAAAGGAGCGTAGACAAAAGGAATGGCGAAGCAATGAGCGAGCGAGAACAAATACACCGGGTCTAGAAGGGAATTTATAGAAACCAGTCTCGGTGGAGGGTGCTGTTGTGTCCAGAGACGACTGTCTTCGGGGGCTTACACGGAGCATCCCCGGTATTTCCTCTTTAGGAAACCCGGGCCCGAACTTTTGCTCCCGGTCCGAACATGACGGCCAGCGGCGTCTGGTTTCCGGCCTTTCATTGCACGAGCACGTTGTTCGGTTCCTTGCATTGCAGACACCGGAAATATCTACAGACGACCCTCTGTCCGCTTTCCCAGCTCTTTTTTCCGTCATGTTTTGGCCGTTCTCATCTTTTCCCTCCCTTGCGTGAAGCATGCATTTATCCGATTTAGCGATTCTATGACGTGGCCCTGGCGCTACAGCGGCATCCCTCGCGACGGATTCCAGCTGAGCCAGGCAGAGACAACCAACACAACGTCCTGCCCTACCCAAGCCGTTCGCGATCCGCTGCCGCCGCCACCATGTCGTCCTCTCTGACCTCTCTATCCGAGACCCTCGACATCTCGCCCGTCGACGTCAATGCCATCCTGCGCGGCGCCCAGCTGACCCTGGTCGGAGGTGCGTAAAGAGGAAAAGACAGAAGACAAGAGGAGGATGAGGAGGAGGAGGAGGAGGACAGGAGACGGACGGAACACCCCACTGACCAACCAGCGGCCCGCGCCCTGCAGAACCCCGACCTCTGGACCACGCAGCACTACCGCCAGGCCGGCATAGCCGTGGCCTGCGGCATCGCCATCCGCCTGGCGATTGAGATCCCCGTCGTGGCCGTGCGCGTCAGCCTGTGGCTGCTCGGCTTCTTCGTGCGGCTCGACGCCGTGACCTGGGACGACGCGCTGGTCGACGGCCTGCGCTTCCTGCAGACGTCCGTGCTGCAGGTGCCGCTGCTCGTCATGACCCTGCTGCGCCACCTGACGCCCGCCCTCGACGACCTGTTCATGCAGTCGCTGCGCTGGGTCGACCACACGTACGCCCAGAAGCACGGCGCCGCTGCCGTGGCCGCCGGGGCCGCCGGCACCCGCTACTACCAGAACCTCTGCGCCTACGCCGACTACACCAAGCAGCACCGCCCCGCCGGCGCGTCGTCGTCGTCCTCCTTCTCCCTGTCCGCCTCCGTCCGCGCCTCCGCCCGCCGCACCGCCATCTCCCTTGCCGTCTGGGCCCTCTCCTTCACCCCGCTCGTCGGGCCCCTCGTCCTGCCCGCCGCCAGCTTCTGGACCTTCCGCCGCGCCGTCGGCACCGGCCCCGCCCTCGCCGTCTTCGCCACCACCCTGCTCTTCTTCAGCAAGCGCCACCTCGTCGTCGTCCTGCAGACCTACTACGGCCAGCGCAGCCTCGTCCGCGCCCTGCTCACCCCCTACCTCGCCCGCGTCCGCTTCACCCCCGCCCAGAAACTCGCCTGGTTCCGCAGCCGCGAGGCCATTCTCTTCGGCTTCGGCACCGGCTTTTTCCTGCTCGTCCGCATCCCCCTCGTCGGCGTCCTCGTCTACGGCCTCGCCGAGGCCTCCACCGCCTACCTCGTCACCAAAATCACCGACCCGCCGCCGCTGCCGCCCCAGCGCGCCGCCTCCTCCTCCTTCTCCGCTGCCGCCACCACCGCCGCCGCGGCAGCCACCCCCGCCGAGCTCGCCGCCTACCCCGAGTCCCAGATCGCCTGGCATAACAAAAAGGCCTTCCTCGACCTCGCCCTGGACAACCTCGACGCGCTGCAGGCCCAGCACCAGCAGCTGAAGCAGCAGAAGCAGCAGAAGCTGGAGCAGCAGCTGCAGCAGGACACCGCACACACCGCCGGCAGCCAACCCCTACCCGGCGCAGCCGAGCTTCGTCACCGTGTCGACGAAAGTGGCCTCCGTGGAGATGCGCCGCCGCCGTACTCGGCTTAACACTGGTAGGGAAATGGGAAAGAGGAAATGGACAACGGTAAAGGAAAGGCAATAGGATTGGGTTTGGAATATTGTATTCATGAACTGGATGCACCACCGATGCGAGCCGATGCAGCTTTGCTGTGTCAGCAGACGTGGTAAGGAATACGGAACACATGGCTAGATAAAACGATGGAACACATTGCAACATTTCTTGCTAAGCTCAGGATCCATCCCGAGCAGACATCACAAGCGGGTTTCCCTTCCGCTGCATCACTTCTTTCCGGCGCCCCAGCTCGACTGCAGGTCGCGGTTCCACGCCCACTTGGTGAGGAACGACGGATCAACACCGTTCTCAAACGCCTCGTCGCGGGCGCTGATCTGGGCATTGAGGATCGCCTGGCGCGCAGCAGAGCCCTTGTTGCGCAGGCTCGGGATGCGGTCGATGGCATCCATCGCCAGACTAAACCGATCTGTCTTGTTGCGGATGGCCAGCTCCAGCGGCGTGTCGATGTTGCCCTTCTCATTGTAGCCACGCACGTGGATGTTGCGGCTGCCAGGCCGCTTGTAGGTCAGGCGGTGCACCAGCCACGGGTAGGAGTGGAAGTTGAAGATGACCGGCTTGTCGTCCGTGAAGAGCGCAGAGAACTCGCGGTCCGTCAGACCGTGCGGGTGGTCAATATGGCTGATCAGCTTGAACAGGTCCACGCAGTTGACGCAGCGGATCTTCAGCTCGGGGAAGTAGTTGAGCAGCAGGTCGATGGCGGCGAGCGACTCGTGGGTGGAGATGTCGCCGCACGACGCCATGACGAGATCCGGCTCCTCGCCAGCATCGGTGCTGAACTGCGGCCAGATACCGATGCCCTTGGAGCAGTGCTCGATGGCGGCATCCATGGGCAGGAACTGCAGGTGCTCCTGCTTGTCAAAGACGACAACATTGACATAGTTGACCGAGGTCAGGCAGTGGTTCATGACGGACAGCATACAGTTGGCGTCGGGCGGCAGGTAGATGCGCACGACCTCGGGGCTCTTGTTCGCGACGACGTCGAGGAAACCCGGGTCCTGGTGGGTGAAGCCGTTGTGATCCTGGCGCCACACGACGGCCGTCAGCAGGATGTTGAGCGACGCGACCTTGGTGCGCCATTCGACCTCCAGGCACTTCTCGATCCATTTGCAGTGCTGGTTGACCATGGAGTCGATGACGTGGATGAAGGGCTCGTAGCTGTTGAGCAGGCCGTGGCGGCCGCTGAGGACGTAGCCCTCGAGCCAGCCTTCGCAGGTGTGCTCAGAGAGCATCTCCATGACACGGCCAGCGGGGGCCAGGTTGCCGCCATCGGCATCCTCGTCAAAGTAGGCGCCCATCCAGACTTTCTTGGAAGCTTCGTACACGCGGCTCAGCTTGTTGGACTCCGTCTCATCCGGGCCGAAGAGGCGGAAGCTAGTGGGGTTGGCAGCGATGACGTCGCGCAGCCAGGCGGCAAAGTTCTGCATGCTGCCGGACATGGTGCCGCCGGGGCGGGGGACCTTGACGGCGTAGTCCTGGAAGGGGGGAAGGCGTAGGGGCTTCTTGATGGCACCACCGTTGGTCACAGGGTTGGCGCTCATGCGGCGGGTACCCGTGGGGGCGATGGCGGCCTTGAGGGCAGGGTCGATGCGGCCGTCCTCGCCGAAAAGGCGCTCGGGCTCGTAGCTGCGCATCCACTTCTCCAGGATTTCCAGGTGCTTGGGGTTCTCGCGGACGTCAGTGATGGGCACCTGGTGGGCGCGCCAGAAGCCGGAGAGAAAATGGTCGTCGATCTTGCGGGGGCCGGTCCAGCCCTTGGGCGTGCGCAGGACGATCATGGGCCAGCGGGGGCGGATGGCGACGCCCGTCTTCCGGGCCTCCTGCTGGACGGCGCGGATCTCAAGGACGCACTGCTCGAGGGTGGCGGCCATGGCCTGGTGCATGGTGGTGACATCGTCACCCTCGACGAAGTAGGGCTGGTAGCCGTAGCCGAGGAAGAGGTTCTCAAGCTCTTCGTGGCTGATGCGGGCGAGCAGGGTCGGGTTGTTGATTTTGTACCCGTTGAGGTGGAGGACGGGCAGGACGGCGCCGTCGGTGATGGGGTTGAGGAACTTGTTGCTGTGCCACGAGGTGGCCAGCGGGCCGGTCTCGGCCTCGCCGTCGCCGACCATGGTGAGGGCGATCAGGTTGGGGTGGTCAAAGACGGAGCCAAAGGCGTGGGAGATGGAATAGCCGAGCTCGCCGCCCTCGTGGATGCTGCCGGGTGTCTCCGGAGTGGCGTGCGAGCCGATGCCGCCGGGGAAGGAAAACTGCTTGAAAAAGCGCTGCATGCCATCGGCATCTTCAGACTTGTCCGGGTAGACCTCGGAGTACGTGCCCTCGAGGTAAGCCTGGGACAGGACGGCCGGGGCGCCGTGGCCGGGGCCGGAGACGAAGTAGGCGTCCAGGTCGTACTTCTTGATGAGACGGTTGAAGTGCATCCAGGTGAAGATCTGGCCGGGCGCCGAGCCGAAGTGGCCGAGCAGGCGGCCCTTGAGATGATCTAATGTGAGGGGCTCGCGCAGCAGCGGGTTCTGGCGCAGATAGATCATGCCCAGAGAGAGGTAGAGACTAGCAGAAAACCAGTCATCGTACTGCTTGAGTTCCTCGTCCGAGAGAGGCGTGCCCGTAATGGTGGAGCGGGCCGTGCCAAAGGGCCGGATGGCCGCGGTATCGACCTTGATGAGAGACATGGTGTCTGTGTGTAGTGTGAGAGGAGAACAGAACAGACGGGGACGGATTTGAGGCAAAAGAGTCAAATCGACTGAAAATGAGGGGAGGGGGGGGAGAGGGGGGGAGAGAAAGAGAGCTGTTTACTTCAACAAAGGAAAGGCAAACACGCTTACAGTGAGCTCCTTCCCAGAGAGGTGGTCGTCTGGTATGGAGTCTTGAGCTGACGTCAGACAGAAGGAAGCTTGAGGGAATACAGGAAGGAAGAAAGGACCACGAAAATGAGTGGAGGGGCTTCTTGTCTTATATGCATTACGTCGTGGACCAAGAGAAAGGAAGGAGGGGAAAGCTTTGGCTGTGCTAGTCGGAGAGCGGGTCGCACCTACTCGTACGGTACGAAGCATAAAGCTCAGTTCACGGAGGATACGGGCAGGTCCCTGCAGGGGGGGAGGAGGGGCGAGACATCAGGTATGACGCGGCGGGAACAGACGCCGTTAGAGCTCGGGCAACGGTGCTTTGCAGAGTCCGAGCCGATGGAATGCCTCGGCCGCTTTTGGTTGGTGGCGGCGGTTCTGCTATGAACTGACTTTTGCTTCTTCCGAGCATCGTTCGTTCTGTGGTCTCTAGATTGTGGCTTTGCGGCTTTTTCTTCTTCTGCTCACAGATTCTTGGATGTGAGATGCCGCATACGAACAGCTCCTCTCAATGTCTTTGCTCTTTGCCATCTCGATGCTACGGCATTATCCGGTCTTCGTGTTGTTCGATCATGAACTTTGCGGTTCACGCATGGCAATTGGCTGTGGGTCGCAGGGGTGGGGGGAGAGTGGGGTGAGGGCACGGCGGAGCCGTACCAAGGTGCAGGCAAAAGGCCCAAGCTCCCATGGCAAAAGTGGTCTGACTGTGTTGGGCTGACCTGGCTGACCCCTGTCCGTAAGCTTACCTGAAGCTGTACGAGTAGAAAAACTACGAAAATGACACGCCACATCGTGGCGAGCCAGCTAGAACGTGGACGTTGCTTCCAGGGTAGGGTGAGGAACAAACAATGCTTTTCGAGGTATCTAACTTATGCATCGCGAATTCGAGCGAGACACGCATCACGACCTTTCCACCAACTCAACCTCGACGACCCCATCCTCGTCCAGCTCTTGCACCGACGCAAGCCCTCCTGCAGCTGCCGTCGCCGTGGCATTGGCGCTGCTCTGCGGCGGCGGGCCGGGCGGCGGGCCGGCGGGGGGTCCCGGCAGCACCACTGACGGCTGTGACGGCTGTGACGGCTGCAACGGCTGCAACGGCCGCAGCACCCGCGTCGGCGCCGGCCGCAGCGCTGTCGTCACGCGATGCGCCTCCTCGTCGTGGCTGCTGTCGTCATCGAGGTCAATGGCCGACGTCTCCCGCACCGTGACCGCGCTGGCGCCCCCGGTGTGCGCCGAGGCCGGGCGGGGGCCGACCACCTCGGAGACGCCCACCGTCCGCGCCGGGATGCTCACCATGCGCTCCACGTCCGACACGCGCACGTACGCGAGGTAGTACGGCTCGCCCTGCGTCGACAGCGCGCGCATCACCTTATTCGTGTCGCGCTCCTCCGTCACCGTGCTGTCGTTGTACCGCCGCCACACCTCCTGCGCAAAGTCGTAGATCCAGACCCAGTAGTGGCCGGACTTGCCGGTCTGCCCCGCGTGGCAGATGACCGCGTGCAGCCGGTACGCGCTCTCTGGCGCCTGCAGGTCGTTGAAGAGGCTCTGCAGCTCGGCCTCGTACTGCTCGGCCAGCACCTCCCGCGACGCCATGACGCCATTGACTGCCACCATCGCCGCTGGGATCTTTGTGCGTTTGTCTTCCCCATCGGCGCTTTCGTCGTCGGCGTCGTCGTCGGCTTTGTTTTCCTGGTCGCCACTGTGGCTATCAGAAACACTGCTGCTGCAGCCGCCGTCGGTCTTGGTCCGTTTTGCCCGCTTCGTCGGCCGCCATGCCGCCGCCACGTCTTCCCTTGTCATCCTGAACGCCTCCTCGGCAAAGCGTCGGTGGGCCTCGCTCCCGTTGATCTTATGCTCCAGTAGACTGGCCACCTCCGCCTCTGCCGCCCGCTCCAGCTCATCCGACCCTTCCAGTGGAATGCCATTGGCATCCAGCAGCTGCTTGATCTCGTCCGTGATCACAAAGTACTCGCTGTCGCTCTCTTCACCGCCCGCGTCCTCTTTTTCGGCCATATCCGTATCCGTATTGTCGGTGTGTGCTTGCGCGGCCCCCTGTCCGCGCCACTTCGGCTTCTTCTCGCCCGGCCCCAGGTACTCGTCCATCAGCAGGTCTGTGTATGCCGCCGCCTGGCCGATGGCCGTAGGCGGGAACTCCAGGTCCGCGTATTCGCCGCCGGGCCCGCGTAGCGTCCGCAGCCGTTCCTGCAGATTCCACGCCCGTCGTCGCCGCGAAAACAGATCCAACCCGCCGCCGGCAGGCTCTTTCCCTCCCTCCGGCGTAAGGGGGCTGTCCATGAAGCGGTCCAGGTGCAGCACCGAAGGAATGTCAATCGCCGCGTTGTTCTTGCCGCCGTCCCGAGTCGTTCGCTGGATGTGGATGTGCAGGATGGGCGGCAGCTTGAGAATAGAGGTGAACCGTTCGTACCGCCCGGCCGACGGGCCCTGCGAGATGAACTCTCGCCGAAAGCTGTTGTCCAGCGCGTCCAGAAGCCCAATCACCTGGCCGCCCTCGTCCGGGTACGCCGTCACCCACCGGTTCGGTGCCACCTGGCGGTTGTACTTGGCCGCCCCGTTATGCCGGCTGTACGTCACGCTGGTCCAGAAGAACGTGTCGGTCACCGGGTCCTTCTGCGCACCCGTCTCCTCGTCCTCGCCCGTGGCTTTCACCGCCGCCCGCAGGTGGCTGATGATGTTGCCCATCACCTCCTCCACATCCTGCTGGTCTGTGCCCGTCACACTGCTGTCGTTGAGCGCACGCCCAATTTTCTCCTCCACCGAGGCCTCTGCCACTGGCGGTGGGTCAAACGTAATATTGATTGTGCCCATTTCCGCATCTGCCATCGCCACGTCATCTCGTGCCGTGTTGGGCAAAGACATGCCGGTGGTGTCAATCTCTGAGTAGCCAGGCAGCGGCTCGTCCTCCACCACTATAGCGCTGTCCGTTCCGGGCACTGCATCCGGTACAGACACATCCATGACAACGTCGGAGCTGGTCATTTTAGCTGCACCAGCAGTACTGGCCGCGGCACCGGCCGGGAAAAATAAAACATCGTCCGAAATCAGTGAGCTGTTCTCCTCTCCTTGGTTGACCAGAGTCTGCGAACTCCTGGTACTAGCAGAGTCTGCCAGATCGGCATCCGTCGTTGTCGCCACCGGTTTTGTTGTCAACAATGTTTCCGCAGGTGCCACCGTCTCTACTGGCGCTGCAGTCGCTATCGGTGCTGCTGCGCTGGCAGTTGGTGGCCGCTCAGGGCGAGGCGGCGGTTGCAGCGGCACTGAGGGCGCATGGCGGGCCGGCAGCGGAGGGGCAGGCGATGCGCGGCCGCTCGGCGGCGGGCCCAGATCAAACGCCAGGCTGGACTGGTCCTGGTCCCGGGCCAGGATTTTAGCCCCGTCCAGTTCGAGCTGCTTGGCGTTCTTCAGCGCTGCCAGGGCCAGGCGCTGCGGTGGCCGACACGAAGGAGACTGGCATGTGAGCAGCTCCTGGAACAGCGACGCCAGCTGCTGGACGAACTGCTGCCCTGCGTAGGCCTCGCCCAACTCCAGATGCGTGGAGCCGGGGTCGATGCGACGGCGTTGCAGGTTTTCCGGCGTCAGCTCGAAGCCATACTGGTCGTAGTCGAGCACAATGGCCCGCACTGGGTTCACCGTAAAGAAATACTGTAGAATGCTGTTGAGATAGCACGTGTTGCGGATATTGATCAGGCCCACGGGCAGCTCTGGGTTGTTATTGCCGGCCGCGCCGGTTCCGTGTTCTGCACTCGACTTGTCAAGATCCATCATCTGGATATAGGGTATCGCGCTGTCGTTGCTGTCACCAGTCGAATAACCGTCGACGCCACCAGCTTCGCTCTGTGCCAGAACCATAGCAGCAGCATTTGAAAAGCTAACGTCGTCCGGATGGTCTTCGTTGTAGGCAGCTCCGATGACCTGCAGCGCCCGCGCTACAAGTGTAAGGTCCTTTTCGCCAGACTGCAGGAATGTTAGTTAGATGTCCATAGAAAATCCTGAAAACAACAAAGCACACCCGCCCTTAAGACCTACATTGCAGATAAATTGAGTCACGTTGAAGATGTACTCCGGCTCCGAGTCCTTTTGGACCCCCAGATATGCCAGTGCCTCATCTAGTTCCATGGTTTGATATGCTGTGTCGCGCAGTTCCTGGCTGCCTGTGTACCGCGCCAACAGCAACAGTTTCTCTCGATACATAGACCTCTGTGACGGGTAGGACTGGCACAAATTCAAGAACTTTTCCACAATGGAGCTGTCGGACCGGTCGTTGATGCGTGCCCCAAAGTAGTTGTACGCCTCTGAGGCACTGGCCTCGCTGATGCCCTGGTGTTGCTGCGAGCCCCTCTGCTCCTGCTGCTGTTGCTGCTCGTAATAGGATGCAGTAGAAGCGGCGGCGGCGGCGGAGACCTCGGCGACCTCCATAGACTGGAGATCTCGTAGCGACAACTCTGTTGCGAGGCGGATTTCGTCCTCCTCGGCCGCACGGCTGGAGGCGCCGACGGCCGGCCCGGTAAGGTTGCCGGTGTCAGACCCGCTGGCACCCGCACTGTGAACAATGGTCGGCTGGTCTGTGAGTATGGAGTCATATGACTGCACACACATCTCGAGCTCTTCATTTTCACGCCCCCGCGCCAGCTGTTGCAGCGCACGGAAGTACACCAAATCATTGGCCGGGTCGGCCTGGTGCTGGCACCCAAAGGCATACCAGAAGTAGGACTCATGCATCTCCGGCAACAGGCCCAGGAGGTCGTAATCGGCGGTGCGGTACTGGGTGTAGTCCTTTTTGGATGTGGCGTAAGCGCCGATATCTAGACCGTTTGTGATGAAGCTGATGGCGGCGTTGGGCTTCATATTTTGACTGTCTTTGCCAATGATGGTCTCAACTTCGCTCTTAATGTCCTGGTAAAATGCCAAATGCGAGCCGGGGCGAGTAGGCCGCAGGATGGGCGGGTTGGGTACCCGCCAGATGCGGGACTCGCCGTCAACCCTCTCCTCAAAACCGAGGTATGAAAACAGCTCCGCCGCATCAGGCCCATCACCGAACTGCACGAAAAACTTCTTGTTACGCTGGTCAATCTTGCGCTCGACCTCGACGCCGTCAGCGCCAACGTCCTTCCTGTTCTCAACGATATCGCGCAGATAGATGCGCAAGTACTGCAGTGCATTAGGCCTGACTTGCGCCATATCGGCGAAACGTTCCGGCTCACGCTCCAAGGCAAGAGCGAGGCGACGCGTGATGCGATCGTTGTCACACAAGTAGTCCAGAAAGTGACGGGTCAGGCGTGGCGCTGAGACCTCAACAGACAGGCGAAACGAGCAGCCCTTCGCGGAGCAGATGTAGTCAACCTGGCCACAATAAGGGTAGTAGTGGGTGTTGATGGATGGCGGCGCCTTGGTGTTGCTGAGGACAAATACAAGATGATGGAAGGGGTTCTTGTCATCCTTTTGGTCGCTGCCGTGGTCGGTTTGGTGCTGGCCACACGAAACGCCCTTGTTGCGGTCGATGTAAAAGGTGAAGTGGTAGCGGCAATTCTGGCAGACGCACGCATACACGTCGTTGCACTCACGGCCGTCGGCACGCCGGGTCGGCTCGCCCGGCATGCTCTGGTGACCCTTCAGTAGCAACTCGTGTCGGTCTGGCGGCGGGATGCCGTTGGCGATTTGGGCAGCCTCCCTCCGTACATCGCTATTGGCGCAGCCAACGTCGAGCAAGTTGGGTTCCGGGTCGCATAACTTCCCGGATATGAGAGCCTCTAGCCAGGCAGGTGCCAGACGACCTAGGTTGTGTTAGATCGAATATACACCCCGGAACAGGAGAAAGAGGTGGAGACAAACCAGGCCGGTCCAGCACCAGGTGCGGTGTCTCTTCCACGAACGGCGGCGGCACCACACCCTGAGAGCGGGTCGTCAGGTGGAATGATGGCGGATTCATGATGGCACGGATCAGTGTTCGCTTCTTGCCGTTAGCTTTTCTTGTAAAGAAGACATGGCGTACTGTTTCAGGTAAAGCCATTCAGGGGACATGGAGAAGTGAAGACGTAAGAACAAGCAAGGAAATAGAAGGAGTGTGAGATGTAGAGTGAATTGGGAAGCATTCTGGCTTATAGCAGCGGCACAGCTGGGAAAGAAACGTCCAGAGACGAAGCGATATGGACTCACCTAACCTCGTCACCGCGTGTATCACCGCGGGGCGGCGAGGGGGTGGAGGAGGTATTACACCTTAGGCAGCCACAATACAAGTATAGCAGCTGGAATTGTTGTGTGTCTATAGGACCCGTAGCGCATCTGGAGTGGTCGTTTCGCTTCGTTTTGGTGGCTGCCTGGTGGAGGCGCGCGAGAGAGGGGGCGAGATGGACTCGTCAGACGGAGACTCTGCTGCACAAAACGCGCGTAGGCCAGCGTTATGGGTTGTTCGAATTTTCTGTGTGTTCACTAGGACACAGGCAACGGAGAGGTCAGGTCGATTCAGTGCATGGAGGTCGTCGTAACGAAAAGAGAGGCAGAGATGAGGCGAGGAGGGGAAACAGGCAGGGCGGCGGGAGCAGAGCCAGGTTCCCGCCTGCGCTGGGTGCAACTGTATTTGCGGTAAGATTATCGTGAAGAATGAGGCGCGGTTAACAAAGGTCCCTGTCGTTGTGCCGTGACGTCGTTGGTAGGTGAGGCTGCATGAGACGTTGGTAGAGGCGAGCGCTGACGCAGCCTTGCAGAGCTCAAGGTTTGAAATGCATGTACCGAGATCAGTCCCCATATGCATGTATACAAACCGAGAAAATGACTAATGAATTCACGTGATAGCCACTAGCTCTGGCCAATCAGCGCTTGGGTGAATCAGACGGGCCTCTTCGGAATTCTTCCCCCAAATCCTCGCGCTGCTTCAACGGACGTCCCGCCCACCTCGCAACACCCCCGTTCGCAGCCAGCCTCGACCGAACAAAGCGACAGGACACACAACAATGGCGGCGGACGAAGAGCACTACAAGCCGCAGGATGCGCTGAAGGCCGGTGTCAAGGGCACGCTCGTCGTCGGCGGTGCGGGCCTGTTTCTGTCGGCGATCCAGAACTCGCTGCAGAAGCGGAATGTCGGCGCCTGGGGCGTGTTTTCGCGCACAGGCGGGACAATAGCAGCCTTTGGTAGGACTGGCCTTTTGTCGGTGTGTGTCTGCGTGCTGGGATAAAAGCTAACGAGCCTCAGCCGCTGTCGGTGGTGTGTTTGAGTTTTCGCGGGTGGCTTCGGCCAACCTGCGCCAGAAGGATGACCCCTACAACACGGCCATTGCTGGCTTCTTGGCCGGATCGACAGCCGGGCTGTCCTGTACGTCTCTTGTGCTGCATCGATTTCTTTTGGCCGCTTTTCGGGCTCTTGGCTAACAAACGGTGCAGCTGGCAAGATGCCCCGGATCGTCGGCATGGGTGCCTTTACTGCGGTGGTGCTGGCCGTGTTCGACTTCACGGGCGGCACGCTGCGCGGCTGGTCAGGCGAGACGGAGGAGGACCGCTTTGCGCGGAAAGAGGCGCAGCGCAAGAACCGGAGGCGGCCACTGTCGGAGACGATTGAGCAGCTTGGCGACGGTCGCGCTGGCAGTAAGCATGATCCAGCTGGCCTCTGGAAGTGACCAACGACTGACACTTTTTGCAGTGATCCACTCGCCCAACTACGAGGAGCTCCGGGCCCAGCGGCTCAAGGAGAAGTACGGCGTCGAGATCAAGACGTACTCCGCGGACCCGAATGCCGCATAAGCAGCCGATCGGATCGGGCGGAAGACACAAGAACAGCAAGCGATGCGTTGTGCAGTATGCGGCAGCAACACAAGACCTCGAAACACGGACCGAGCCAGCACCGGTCCGGCTTCGAACTCTTTCAACAACTTTTTTATCCTTTTTTTTTGTTTGTATATATGCAATTTGTGCAAAACGACACGACGAGTTTTTTTTTAGCCTGGCGACGGCGAGAGACGGCATTCGAAGACAGCTCCAGCTGCGGAGCAGGGAGACGGCGACGCTGGACATGGTTGAGTTCGGCTCTTGTGGCACTTCCGGTATGTTTATTGTCTCGTTTTCTCTTTTCTTTTGCTTTCCCTCGGCTGTATGATGATATACTAGCTTCAGAGGCTGTTTATGATTTGCCATTTGGCAACTATGATTCAACCTTTACCTTACATTGTTCTTTCTCTGAACCGCCGCCCTCTTCTGTTCTTTTCAAACGAAATCTCATTGCTCTTACTGCACATATGCTGACAACAGTTGCTGCGCATCCAGACAAGATGTTCAGAGGATCTCAATTGGCATTTTGACTTGCTTGTTATCAATAGCCCCCCTATATTACGTGCCTTCTGCCGCAAAAGACAAAAAAAAACAGAAAATTTTAAAACCAAAACGACCCGAAACAAGAGTGCCATTGTCTGTCCCGTCATAAACCGCTGAGAGAAACGCCGTGATAAACGCAAGAAGCAGCCGCCACACCGGAGAGGAACCAGGCTCCCCCTTCACAATGCCTTGATGGACTGGAAGAAGGGGTTCGTCCGCAGCTTCTCGTTCCCTGCCACGAGGGCTTTGAGCTTGCCCACTTTGGCCTCCTTGGACTCGTCTTCCTGCACCTGCGCCTTCCATTGCACCAGCACGTCCTTGAGCAGCGCGCTGCCCTCCTCGACGTCCTCCTTGCTGTAGTGCGTGCCCAGCACGGGCGCATCCGCGTCGTGCTTGGTCGTAAAGTCCTCGAGCTCGTCCGCCTTGCGCTTGGCCATGCGCACCACCTTGTCGGGAAACCGCACCAGCTCGGCCACGTGGATGCCGAAGCTCTGGTCGCACACGCCGGGCTCGACCTTGTAGAGGAGCGTGACCTCGCGCTTGCTCTTGTCGTCCTCGGCCTCCGCGCCGCCGCCGCCGGCCACGCCGCCAATGTGCGCCGTGACGTGCAGGTTGGCCACCTGCGGGTACTTGTCCGCCAGCGCGGTCAGTTCGTGGAAGTGCGTGGCGAACAGCGCAAAACAGCCGATCTCGCGCACAATGTGCTCCGAGATGGCCCACGCCAGCCCGAAGCCGTCGTACGTCGACGTGCCGCGGCCCAGCTCGTCGATGATGATGAGCGACTCCGCCGTCGCCGACTGCAGGATGTTGGCCGTCTCCAGCATCTCGGCCATGAACGTCGACACGCCCTTGAGCTGCGAGTCGCTGGCGCCCACGCGCGCGAGGATAGCGTCGAACAGCGTCAGCTCGGCCGACGCACACGGCACAAAGCTGCCAATCTGCGCCATCAGCGCAATCACGCCGATCTGCCGGATGTACGTCGACTTGCCGCCCATGTTGGGGCCCGTGATCACCAGGAACGATGACGACTCCCGGTCCAGCGTCACGTCGTTGGTGATGAACTGCACATCGTCCTGCATCTCCAGGCACGGGTGCCGCGCCTCGCGCAGCACGGTGCGCCCGGCAGGGGCGGCGGCGGCGCCGCTGCCAACGCCACGCGCGTGGATCGACGGCCGCACGTACGCCGTCGGCGCGTGCACGGCGCAGTGGGCCAGCGACACGATCACGTCCAGATGGGCCAGCACGCCGGCCAGCCGCTCCAGCACGGGGCAGTACGACGCCGCCACGCCCACCACCTCCTGCACCAGGCTGCTCTGCGTGCGGCTATAGCTGTGCGACAGCTGGTCGAACTCGCGCCGCAGCGCCTGCAGCTGCTTGGTGGTAAAATACACGCCGTTCTTCTGCGTCGAGCACTCCTGGTACTGGCTCTTGTTGCGGATGCAGCCCGCCTCCGTCCGCGTCAGCCGCAGGCACCAGCCGTGCACCTTGTGGTTCTCGAGAAAGAGCTTCTTGTCGCGCTCCTGGCCCAGGTCGTGCGCCGCCTCGGCAAACGCCCGGTCCATGTCGAGCCGCAGCCGGTCCAGCTTCCGGCGCAGCACGCGCAGGCTGTCGTCGAACTCTGGCTTGATCACAAACTCGTGGTTGTCCAGCGCGTCCAGGTCCACCGTCGTCTCCACCATCTCCTGCAGCTTGCCCAGACTATCGCAGAGCGTGTGCAGCGGCGTGGTGTACGCCGCATCCAGCGGCACCCGGTACGCCTCGTCCATGACCGCCTCCAGCGTGCCCAGGAACCCGGGCAGCCGGATCACCACCTGGTAGGCCCGCACCACGTCCTCCAGATTGGCCTTGCCGCGCTGGAACCGCTTCGCCAGCCGGTAGAGGTCCGGCACCGCGCGCAGGTGCTCCTCTTGCATCGTCTGGCGCAGCTCCGTGTCCGACGCAAACGCCTCCACCAGCTGCTGCCGCGTCTCGATCGCCGCCTTGTCCATCAGCGGCTGCTTCAGCCACTGCGACAGCAGCCGCCCGCCCAGCGGCGTCTTGCAGTGGTTGAGCAGGCCGAACAGGCTCATCGTCTTGGCGCCGTCGCGCGCGCCCGGAAACAGGTTGAGCGCCTTGACGGCGGCTGCGTCCAGCTTCATAAATTGCGACAGATCGTGCTGGTACAGGTGGTACTGGCCAAAGTTGGACGGGTCCTGAAGCACGCCCAGGTACTTGATCAGCGCCGCCGCCGCGCCGAGCGCCAGCTTGAGCTCCGACTGCGGCAGCACCATCGTAGCGCGCTCGTCCTTAAGCAGGCGCGCCAGGTCCTGCTCGATGTCCTTGGTGCCAAAGTCGGGCAGCGGCCGCTCGGCAACGGCCACGCCGCAGTTCTCAATGATCTGCTTAAGCTTGGTGAGCTCCGGGTCGCGGGCGGCGCCGGCGGCCCGCGCCGGCTCGGCCGACACAATGCACTCGCGCACGCCGAGCTGGATCAGCAGAGCCTCGAAGTTGGAGTACAGCTCGTTGTCAAGGAACTCGCTGACGCCCAGCTCGCGCACCGTGGCATCGGCAAAGCACACGCCGACGGTGCGCGCCTCGTTGGCCCGGGCGGAGATCTTGACGGCCAGGATCATGGGCGCATTGTCGAACTGGCCCAGCTCGTCCTCGACGGCCTGCAAGTTGCCCGGAGAGGCCTGCTTTGTCACCTTCCAGTTCATGCGGCCGCCCGAGCTGGCGTAGATCTCCACGCGCTTGCCCAGCTTGAAGAGCGCCTCGCGCAAGAACTGCCGAAAGACCGTCACGGTCATGGTCACAGAGGGGAGGCCGGTGTGATCATTGCGGCCTAGCTGGCGCACCACAGACGTTGTCTTGTAGACCTGTTTCACGTGGCATAGAAGTCAGCGGCATGAACGGCGCCACAGGAGGGTGTGCCGTGGAGAGACGAACCGTTCGGGCAATGAAGTTGGCATTCTCGCCGTGGGCCGTATACCAGTCGCCGCGGTCGAAAATGCGAATTGTGTCATCGTCTGCAGAAGGGAGAGACTTGAAATAGCGGATGAAGCCATGTTCGTCGTCGACCTAGAGATGTCAGTTGCTTTATGTCCCAAGGTCGAGATATTGCCAAAGAGACGTCGAGGAGACGTCGAGAGAAGTATACCTTCAGTTCCGGCCGAGCAGACATCCTGGCGAATTTCAACACCAGACAGTCACACAACAGGCAAGGGAGTGGGTAGGTAGGGGCGAGGATAGAGATGCGTTGGTGGGAGTACTCGTATGGTCACGAAGCAGCGAGGAGAGGCGGGAGACGCGTCGGGAAAATCAATTTAGGTGGAGGAGACGCGACGAACGGGGGCGCTCTATAAATGGACCCACTAAAATATAGCTGCTTCAGAAAAAAAGTTCGAGAAAAGAAACGCCAAAGCAGATGCGACAGAGGACGATTCGGCACCGACACAACGACGGCACAGGAAGCCCAGCAAGCAGATGGAAGAGACAGCCATGTCGGATGCACCCTTAGCGGCGAGTGGAGGCGGACCGGGCCAGCAGGGCAGCACGGACGAGAGAGCGCTCTCCCCGGTGAGCCAAGCAGCGGACGCGGCGAAGGAGGAAAAAGAGAGTGCCGAGAAGGACGACAGCGATGCAGAAGATACACGGCAGCCAACAGAAGGACCAGCAGGGTCTGCAGATGGCTCGGTGTCTAAGAGCCGTCTGAAGAAGCTGAAACGGCAGCAGATGTGGGAGGAAGGGCGAGACGACCGCAAGCGCAGACGGAAAGAAAAGCGGCTGGCCAAGCAGGCTCAGCGCCGGGCAGAGAAGGGAGAGAAGGGGGAGAAGGGAGAGGGGGCCGAAAATGGAGAGAGCAGCGAGGCGGGTGGCCCGAAAAGCGAGACAACAGACGTCGCCGCCGCCGCTGCCGCCGCCGCCAAGAAAACAAAGACGCTTGTGCCCGTCAGCCTCATCTTCGACTGCGACTTTGAGCAGTACATGCGCGAGACGGAGCTGATCTCGCTCGCGAGCCAGATCACGCGGTCGTACTCGGCGAACCGGACGGCGGCGCGCAGCACGCGCATCTACGTCAGCTCGTGGGGCGGCAAGCTGCGCACGCGGTACGAGACGCTGCTTGCCAACCAGCATCTGCGCTGGAACCACGTGTCGTTTGTGGAAGAGGACTTTGTGGCGGCCGCGCGGCAGGCGGCCGTGGACATGCGGCAGGAGGATGGCGGCGAGGTGGTGGATGTGTTGGCGGCGGCCGAGGGGGAACCGGGTGGGGAACCGGGCGGCGAGAGCAAGAAGGAGAAAGAGACAGAGGACGGGAAGCCAGAGAACGGCGAGGGCGACTGCGAGCCGGGCGTCGTCTATCTCTCGTCCGACTCGCCCAACACGCTGACGCGGCTCGAGCCCTACACCAGCTACGTGATCGGCGGCCTCGTCGACAAGAACCGCGAGAAGGGCCTGTGCTATGCGCGGGCACGGGCGCGCGGCATCCGCACGGCCAAGCTGCCCATCGGTGACTACATGGTCATGGCCAGCCGGCAGGTGCTGACGACCAACCACGTCGTCGAGATCATGCTCCGCTGGCTCGAGACGGGCGACTGGGCGGTGGCCTTTGACCAGGTGATTCCCAAGCGGAAGGGCGGCCGTTTGCGGGAGGACAAGGAGACGGGGGAGGCGGAGACTGGGGTGGCCGCGAATAAGGAGACATCAAAAGACGAGGAGACGACGACCGGCACTGTCGACGGCACAGAAGGGGCCGGTGGTCACGGCGTGGCCAGGGTAGACACAGAGCCTCCTCAAACGACATAGACGTCCCTTGTATTCGCTTGAAATAGAAAGAAGAAAAAAAGAAGATACCGTCCCCAACACTCAGCTCTCCTCTGCCCGCCACGTCCAGTCGCTGCACTCGAAATTTGCGTAGCAGTAGAACTCGTTGCTGAGCCCGTGCGCGTGCTCGGGCTCAAACGTCGTCGTGCGCACGCCCTGCGCGCGGTACAACTTTGTGGTGACCAGCGCCTCCATGCGCTCGCCCGTGCAGACGATGACGCGGTTCGCGGGGCCGTCGGTTGTGCCGGGCCGGGCAAGCCACCGAGCCGTGAGGGCCGCTGGGGAGGTCATGCGTCAGTAGAGAAGCCAAGAAAGGGGACGCACACGGGCCGGACAAACCTTTGGTCTGGCAGTCTTCGCTGAGGAAGGGCGGGTCGCAGATGATGCGGTCGGCGCAGCCGCGGAGGGAGGCTGGACGTTAGGCCGGAGAATGCAGAAGCGAGGGGAGGGTGAACCAGCATAGAAACGACTCACCCGGCAGCTTGGTCGGCTCGTTCACGTCATAGAAGACAAAGTCGGCGCCGAAGACGGTGAACCGGCTGTCGTGCTCGAGAAGCACGAGACGCGGGCGCTTTTCTGCAGGAAGGGCGGCCTGATCACAGGGAAGAAAGGGGTTATGCGGCGTCAGATAAAGAAGACCATGACAAGACTATCACGGGGAACACCCACGACGAGGTTCTTCAGCGCGACAAAGACGCTCGGCGCCGACACGGCCACCACCGTAGACGAGGCGGTGGCGCCGTCGAGCAGCTGGCGGGCCAGGACATTGGCCGTGGAATCGGAGTACTGCATGGTCAGTAAAAATGCGAGGGGGCGGCAACGGAGCACGGTCAAGCGCCGAGACACACCCAAAACTGAGACTTGTTCCAGTCCTCGGCAAAGGCAGCCATGGACACCGGGGCCTCCGACGCCGCCTGGGCTTCGCGCTGGTCGGCCGCCGTCTCGGCCGCGGACTGGAGCTCGGAGAAGCGGCGCGCATGGTCGTCGCGCTCGGCATAAAAGGCCTTGAGGGCGTCGAGCGTGGACGACGACAGCGTTCTGGGGCGGGGTCAGCGGGCGAAGCGGAAGAAAAACAGGGAGCGAGAGAGGGGAAGCACGCACAGCTCGTCATCGCTATCGGCGGTCATGGCGACAGGGCGGTGCCGTTTGGGCGAGTCGGACCTTCTATGGATGAGTTTTCAGGCATGTCCAGTGACTTTTAGTTTAGTTCTGTCGTGATGGTGAAAAAGTCGGAGATAGTCGCACGAGCCTTCTAAACTCACAGCCTTACTGGCACAACCACAACATTCGCATGGCAACAGCAATGTTCACATCTCTCTTATCCCCATTGTGTTTTCGTATTATTTAAAAACGGTTGATTGTCTTTGCTATGCGCATATATACACTGTCCCCGACCGACGAAATAAAGAGAAGCAAAAATCAAAGTCCCCACAGTCCCCTCTCTACTGGTCGTCCAGCACATGCAGGTACTTCTTGTCTTCTCTCTTCTCCTTCTCCGTTGCTGGCGGCAGGTCGTAGTACGACGAGCTGCGGAATCCTTGCTGCAAGGGGGGTTAGCAAGGGAACCAAGCAATGAGAAACATAACAAAACAAAAGACACCAGGAAGTCCTTACCAGGTAGTGATACGTAAAGTCGCTGATCTCGCCCGGCTCGATGCCCAGGTCGCGGAACGTCTTGGCCGTCTCGTCAATGGTCTGGTCGATGAACTCGCGCTCCACGTCCTCGCCCGACAGAACCGGCCACCACAGCAGACGGTTCAGCAGCGTGGCCGCCGGCTGCAGAATGGCCTTGGGCACGTTGATGTGTCGCCGCTTCTTGTAGATCTCGCGGTCCACCAGCTCGGCAATCTCCGCCGTCGAGTAGTTCTTGGGCCCGTACAGCTCAAACGTCTGGCCCGCCGTGTGGTCGTCGTACAGCATCAGCTCCAGCGCCCGGCCCACGTCAATGACGTGCACCGGCCAGTACCGCTCCGCCATGTTGTTGGACGTCAGCAGGTTGTACACACCCGCCAGCCGCAGCAGCAGGTTGTCCTCAAACCCAAATATGGGCGCCGGCCGCACAATCGTCGTCTCGGGGAAAATATCGCGCGCCACCAGCTCGCCACGGCCCTTGCTCGCGTAGAAGGCCGACGGCGACTCCGGGTTTGCGTTGTACGACGACACGTGGATGAACCGGTCCACATCGTACTTGGCCACGGCCTCGGCGATGCGCTCCGTGCCCTCCACGTGCACTTCCTCGAGAGAGAAGTTCCTGGAGCGAAGAAACAGGGTCAGCGAACACCCTAAAGAAAAAACAGAGCATGTGTAGACGCAGAAACGCACTTCGTCGGGTAGTTCCGTCCCACCAGGTTGTAGACAACGTCCGAGTGCCGCACGCTCTCCTCGATCGATGCTGTGTTCCGCAGGTCGTATTCCTAGGCTGTGTTAGCAACAGCCGGCCCCGGTATACACGTCCCAAGCCAACAAACGGGCAAGCGTACTAGGAAGACCACCCGGCCCAGATCACCTGCCACCTTGAGATGGCGCTTGGTCATCTCCTCGCGGAACGGCACAACGACTGTGCACCCTTGCCGAGCTACAAGAACAGTCAGCGCTCTGTCCAATCCGTTCTGCCCCTTGCCCACCCGGTCTTGTTTCTCCGTGACGACATATAAAAGACGCACCCAGTCTGTTCACGATGTAGCGGCCAAGCTGGCCCGAAGCGCCAAACACCGTAGCCGTATGCCCTAGATTTCGTTGTTAGTACATGCAATAGCAGAAAGGACACGGCCAGAATGCCAATTGCGTCCCAGGCATCCTAGAGGGAGGAGGAAAGAGGGAGAGCTCGCATACCGCCGAGAGACGATCTACAAAGAAACGACGCGTTAGCAGAGAACTCAAGAGGCCCCAGCTCCCGGACTAGGCGGCGCTCGCCATTCGACATACCTTCCGCCCTGTACCCGAATAATCGGCTTGCCCGTGCGCGTGACGGTGACATCGGAAATGGCTCGCCGCGGCTGCTGCTGCAGCACGTTCCGGGCCAGTTTCTGCGCGGACCGCGCGGCGGCGGCAGCGGCCGGGAGAGACGGCATGGCGACGCAGGAGACAAAAGGAGAGCGGCACAGAGCAGGCGGAGAGAAGGGGGTCGGCGGGGGGGGGGGCAGGACGAGTGCAGCTGCGCGGTCAACGGACGATCAATTGGCTCGGTTAGCGAAGCATCTCGGGCTACCTGTGTCTATTGCGGACGCTTTTTGCTTGAAGCCAGTAATGATCGGGATCTCATTGGCCAGGCTGCGTTGGCGGGGCAGTCTGTGTCACGTGGCACGGCGAAACGATTTTGCGCGTCCGTTCGAGGTCGGCAGGCTGCATTCGAGCCGCGTTTGCTTTAGCAGCAGCGAGTGGGAGAGCTCCAGCGCCTGCTTTGCTCCCCACGACCACGACGACAGCACGCACACGACCACACGACGCATTGAAAGACGCCCGCCTCTCGCCTTTTCCATCCACTGAAGCTCTTTTGTTTCCTGTGCTATTTCGCTCTAAAAAGGAACCAGCAGAAAACCTGCAGAGGAGAAAACAGGCGCTCCTTCCCCGCCGATCCAGCCCAACACCCACCATCGCCCACCTGTTCGGCCGCCCCCCCCGAACTGCCGCAGCCATGAGCCTCGAGGCGATCACCGACTTTCTCGATGAGCAGCGCGATGCGGCGCCCGAGGAGCTGCAGGCGTCGATCCTCGACCTGGAGAGCCTGTGGGAGCGCAAGCTGTGGCACCAGCTGACAGAGGCGCTGCTGGTGCTGTTCAGCGACGAGCAGAGCACGGCGCTGCGGCTGCCGTTCTTCAAGACGTTTGTGCTCACATTCGCCGACAAGATCAACCAGCTCAAGTTCGTGGAGCTGGCCCTGAAGGCGGCCGACACGTGCTCGGACGAGACGGAGACGCTGGCGTTCCTGGAGGGCGTGGCGCGGCGCGTGGACAACGCCGACTCGCAGGACGCGTACGTGTATGCGACGATTGCGGTGGCGCGCACGAAGCTGACGCTGCGCGACATGACGGGGGCGCGGGCCGACCTGGACCGGGCAGAGCGCACGCTAGACAGCTTCGACCGGGTCGAGACGGCCGTGCACGCCGCGTTCTACGACACGAGCGCGCTCTACTTCCAGGCCAAGCTCGACTTTGCGCTGTACTACCGCAACGCGCTGCTGTACCTGGCGTGCGTGGACGTGACCACGCTCGACGAGGACGACCGCCACGACCGCGCCTATAAGCTGAGCCTGGCCGCGCTCGTGTCGTCGAGCATCTACAACTTTGGCGAGCTGCTGCTGCACCCCATCCTCGCCTCCCTCACCGCCGCGCACCACGAGGACGACGCTTGGCTGCGCGAGCTGCTCTTCGCCTTCAATCGCGGCGACCTGCGCGCCTACGACCGCCTCGCCGACCGCATCGCCGCCAACTCGCTGCTGGCCAAGCACCGCGCCCAGCTGCGCCAGAAAATCTACCTCGCCGCCCTGACCGAGGCCGTCTTCCGCCGCCCACCCCACCAGCGCAGCATGTCATTTGCCACCATTGCGCGCGAGACCAACGTGCGGCCCGACGAGATCGAGCACCTGGTCATGAAAGCCCTCAGCCTCGGCCTGCTGCGCGGTACCATTGACCAGGTCGACGAGGTCGCCCACATCCACTGGGTGCAGCCCAAGGTGCTCGACATGACCCAGATCGAGAACATCCGCGAGCGGCTAGCAGAATGGGGCGGCAGCGTCAACCAGTTGGGCAACTGGATCGAGAAGGTTGGCCAGGACGTGTGGGCGGCGTGAGCGGAGGAAGGGAAGCCAGTCGCAGGGCTTGACGGGTTTAGAAGGTTACAAAACGAGAAAAACAAATACACACGCAGTACCATGGAGAGCGTTTGCATTCAGTCGTCAGAGAAAAGGGAAGGCAAAGGGAGCATGGGAGGGAACTATGTACAATACAATGCCGTTCTTTCTTCCTTTTTTTTTCCCGTCTTCTTTTCCAATCGAAGAGAAAACACAATAAAACCGTTAACACCAGCCAAGAATGCCATGCCGAAATGCGACCCAACCCAGCCATGCGTCCGACCTCAACACCTATGCCACCACCTTGGGCTTCTCACTGCTGCGGGCCGGGCCCGCCTCCTCGTCCGCCGGCACCCCCAGCACCAGCACTGAGCCCATCAGCCACGCGGGCCACCACACGCACCACACGACCACCGCCGTGGTCGTGCCCCAGACGTCCCAGGCAAACGCCGCCATCCGCAGCGCCTCGGCCACGTCCACGTGCCACACCGCGCAGCAGCCCACCAGCACGGCTGGCGGCGACACCAGGTTAAGCAGCAGCGTGGCGACCCAGCGGCACGCTGCGCTGCGGCAGGGCGCAGCAAACGTCAGCGGGGTGGCGGCCAGGCCGACGAGGAAGGCCAGCGAGAAGTTGAGCGTGGCCAGCGCCGACAGGAACATGCCGAGCAGCAGCAGCGAGAAGGACTTGATCAAGCAGTACTGCTGCACCGAGGGCCGGTACCGGGCTGTCAGGAGCCAGGAGGCGGCGTGTGGGAGGGCGGCATTGATGGCGGCCGCGACCGCAGCAAAGGTGGACGAAAGGAACTGCGAGGGGCGGATTAGAAGCCAGGAAACACAAGACGCAGATGGTACACAGAGACACGGGAACGTACCCAGGACGGAAGACGGTTGAGCAGGTAGAGAGGCGCGATGCCGAGCGCATGGCTGACTGCAACGACGCCGAGTGGCAGGAAGAGGTCCCGCTCGGCAGCACCGCCCGAGGGGGCGGCTGGGGAAGACGACGGAGCCGGCTGGCCGCTCTTCACCCACAGGGAAATGGACATGATGGTGAAGTTGGCCGCCAGCAGCATGGCGCTCGGGAGGTAGGTGCCGATGCTAACGAAGCGCTCGCGGCCCATGAGCAGGTAGAAGAAGAAGCTCTGGTGCAGGTGCTCCAGCAGGTTGTTGAGGCTGCGGAACGTGCCCTCGAGGATGCGGCCCATGGCCATCTCGTCGTGCTGCCAGCCGACGGGCACCAGCTGGCCGTCGGCCGTGCGCGTCGTCGCCGTGTACGGCTGCAGCGTGATGGCGTCCACGTGGTACGCCATGAACGCGCTGTGCGCACCCGACGCTGCACCCAGACCCTGGCGCAGCATGCCGCGCAGCATCGTGCGCAGCCGGTCCGCGTAGCCGTCGTCGTGCCGCCACATCTCCTGCAGCGCTACGGCCGAGCCCACCTGGCCGCCCGCGATGTGCACCGCCGAGTTGATCAGGTCCAGGTTCGGCAGCTGCCCGTTGACGCCGTCGTACACAATGTGCATCGCCGAGAAGGTCACGTCGTCCCGGCCCTCCTCGACCGGGCCGCTGTCCGGGTCGGACGGGTCGCGCAGCCCCGCCCGCGTGTAGTCCAGCGCCAGCGCGCCCTGCAGCGCGCCCGACTTCCGCGGCAGCGAGCTCACATACCGCGCGTCGTGCGCGTCGTGGTACGCATCGACCCACGCCTGCGGGCCGGCCAGGCTGTCCGGCGGGAACAGGAACACGAGGTCCTTGGACCACAGCGACCACCGCCGGAAGTAGCGCGCCAGCGCCAACGTCAAAGCCACGCCGTGCACGTTGGGCGTGCCGTGAATCCCGCGCCATGGCGCCACCAGCACGAGCGCCTCTGTGGCATCGCCCCGTGGCGCCTGCAGGATCGCGTACAGGTTCTCGCCCGCCACACGCGCCCCCGCCGTCGCCGCACCGCCCGCGCTGTCCTGGCCCGCGGCCGAGCCGGTGCGGCTTGGGTATGTGTAGTTCTGGCGGCCAATCTTCAGGCCGACGGGCGCCAGGATGGCTGACGCCAGGTGGTCGTTGATGGCCGTGTTCGAGGCGTTGGCCTGCACCAGGGCCTCGACCTCGTGGCGGTACGCGCGGAACACATGCTGGTCGCTGCCGCCAAAGTACGTGTGCACCTGGCCCGGCAGCAGCGCGTTCTCCGACAGGTATGTGTGGCGCGAGTAGGAGTCCAGCGGCAGCACCAACAGCGAGGCCACACCCACAAGGATGCACAGCAGCGAGATGTATGGTGGCAGCTTGAGCATGCGCGGGTCGCGGCGCAAGCGAATGACGGTGGCTGGGAGGAGGAGGGCGGAAAGTCAGCTTGGTAACAAGGCAATCAGTGTCCGTGGACGGTGTGCGCTCCTTACATATTAGACTCGGCATCGTGGGCGACGGTGCTGAGGGGGCATGCACATGTCGGCAGAGAAGAGAACTCGAAGCTCCGGGCCACGTTAGCGGCCGTTTCCAGAACGCGTTCAGGGGTTTAGCGTGGCAGCTCGTATAACAGCATATAAAAGTGTATGCGCGAACCGGGGATGGCGCCCAACGACGACGACTCGGTTCTTCAGTCTACTGCAAAAAGATGCCAACGCCGTGTATTAAATAGATAATATATATAAACAGGATGTAAAAAAAAAAGCCGAAATGCATGCCGTATGTCCAAAGACAACCCAGAACACATAATGCCCGGTAACGAATAAACCCTCCTCAACTCATAATGTCATGCCTGATTCCTCATGACCCAAGACGTTGTGTCGTCCCGACCAATCCTATGGCCGGCCCTGCAGCACCGACGGGTGCAGGTGACACGCTGGGAAGCACACCGAAGCGGCCATAGGTCTTCTGGTCGACGCTGACGTAGTGCGGGACGCGCGCCAGAAGGTTGAAACGGCCCTCGATCCACCGCAGAGCGCGCTCGGGCGGCGACAGAAACTTGAGGTAGCCGAGGCCACACCCGTAGCCAACCACCAGGCCACAGAGGTGGCCGAGAAGACTGGTGTGTGGCACGAGGACGGCGATGACAAACACAAGAAGAAGCGGCGTGGCCCACGTCGGCACGGGGATACCCCCAACCACAAAGGCCGGGTTGGCACGGTACGCACGGATGGCCTCTAGGCCGAGAAGGAGAAAGACCCAAACACTGGCGAAGGGGTTAGCGATCAGTATCGTATAACAAAAACCAAGAGGGACGCATACCTAGCACCCATGATGGCCGTGTCTTGGTGGAAGATGCGCTGGATCACCGCATACATGACGGCCGGAATCGTTGCGAATGCTGGACAAATTAGTTGTGTGTTTATACGGACGGAGATTTGGATCAAGAGGAAAACATACGCCCGAAGAAAAGCGCCAATGTGGTCAGCGTGCCGTGCTCGCCTTCAAACCGGTCCAGCAGCGGCACCAGCGCCCCCAGGTTGGCCAGCATGTGGAAGAGCCCCAGGTGCAGCATCGGAAACGTGTTCGTCCGGTAGACTGTAAAAGCGTTAGCCTATCGGTCTCGTCTGCTTCAGAATGCACCGAGAAGAAGGAAAAAACCCACGCGTTCCAATGTTGAGCTTCGACGGCGCCAGCTCGCCCCAGGCCCGGATGTCCCAGAACGGCAGCAGGTCCGCCACGTAAGCAAGCACGGTCAGGCCAACGATCAGGCGCGTCACCAGCGGCAGGCGTGCGAGATAGGACCGCGTCGAGCGCGCCACGTTGAAGCTGGCAGCCGCAGGGGCGTTCGTCGTGCTGCCGGGCGCGCCGCGTCCTGTCCAGAGTCCGGCAGTGGCGCCGGCACGGCGGGGTATCGGCGACGGAGACGGCATGGTTGCACAGAAAGTGAAAGTCTGACTCTGTATGTCGGATGAGACGGAAAAGAATTCGATCGCTGCGCTGTCGGGTTAAGGAACGTCTAGAGCGGGCGCTCGGAGAAAAAGGAGAGCAGAAGAAAAGGAGGTCGGTCGGACAGTAGCGAGGTTTCACGTAAAACAGCACAGCGCCATGTTCCGCTCGGTGCTCGGCTCTCGTGTACTGAACTGCGTTGGCTATGTTCTGTTGCGTTGTTCTCGGCTCTCTTATTCGCGTTCGTCAAAGGATGCAGGGTCGAGAAGGTGTTGCGACGGGGCCTTCTTCATCGCAACACGAAATGCAGGCTTCCATCTAAAAGCTGATAAAGCTAATCTCCACGTGAGTCTCTAATCGTGACTAATCGTTGGAAATTGCCGGGATTTTATGGGTTTTATGGGTTTTTTTGCTCTATTTTGTTTCTTTGGCTGTGACCCTCCAAACGTCCCAAAACATAGAAAAACAAGCAAATCCCACGACACAACAAGACGGCTGCTTCGAATTATACCAGCTGTCGCCTGACAAAAAAAGACTCCCTCGTATCCAGTCTCATCGTTACTATCTCGTGTTTGTTGTCAACTTTTCTAGACGCCGCATCGTACGGTCGTCCGCATGTGGCTCGAGTCTTCGACACTTTACTCTCTCGCCGCCGCAGCCATCATGTTCAGGGCAGAGCCGTGCTTGAACCACTCAATCTGGCCAGCGTTGAAAGTGTGGGCCAGCTTCAGGTCGAAAGTCTCGCCGCTCTTGCGGTGAACGCGCATCGTGATCGGCTTGCCAACCTCGAGCTCCGTGCACAGGATGTCGACCTAGAGAAGAGTTAGTTCGTGCACTAAAACATAACACGTTCTGTCTGGGGGAGGGGAGGATGGTTTGGAAGCTTACATGGTCATCAGGGTTGA
Organism: Ceratocystiopsis minuta; assembly: GCA_001676865.1. Taxonomy (NCBI): domain Eukaryota; kingdom Fungi; phylum Ascomycota; class Sordariomycetes; order Ophiostomatales; family Ophiostomataceae; genus Ceratocystiopsis; species Ceratocystiopsis minuta. The sequence goes on from LZPB01000048.1 coordinate 60,804, forward strand.
TCTTGTCGTAGTCGGCCGGGTCGATGAAGGTCAGCGGCAGCATGCCCTGCTTCTTCAGGTTGGTCTCGTGGATACGGGCGAACGACCGCGTAATGATCGCCAGACCGCCCAGGTGACGGGGCTCCAGCGCAGCGTGCTCACGCGACGAGCCCTCGCCGTAGTTCCAGTCGCCAACCACAACCCACTTGATGCCCTTGGCCTTGTACTCGCGGGCCACGTCGGGCACGCCACCGTACTCGCCAGAGAGCTCGTTGTGAACCTTGTTGGCCTCGCCGTTCTCCGCGTTGATGGCACCAATCAGCATGTTGTTCGAGATGTTGTCCAGATGGCCACGGTACTTCAGCCACGGGCCGGCCATGGAGATGTGGTCCGTGGTCGTCTTGCCCTTCGTCTTGATCAGGATGGGGCAGTCAAGAGCGTCCTTGCCGTCCCAGGGAGTAAACGGCGTCAGGATCTGCAGGCGGTCAGACGACGGGGACACCTGCACCTGCACAGCCGAGCGGTCTGCGGGAGGTGCCTGGTACGTGTTCTCGCCCGGGTCGTAGCCCCGCTCCGGGAGACCGTTGGTCTGCTCGGGCGGAGTCAGCAGGAACTCGTTGCCGTCCTTGTCCTTGAGCTTGTCCGTCAGCGGGTTGAAGTACAGCGAGCCGGCAATGGTCATGGCGACAACCATGTCGGGCGAGGTGACGAAGGCGTGGGTGGCGGTGTTGCCGTCGTTGCGGCCCGTGAAGTTGCGGTTGTACGACGAGACGATAGTGTTGGGCGTGCCCTTCTTGACGTCCTGGCGATCCCACTGACCGATGCAGGGACCGCAGGCGTTGGCCAGGACCATACCACCGAACTCCTCAAAGGTCTCCAGCTGACCGTCACGGGCGATGGTCGCGCGGATCTGCTCGGAGCCGGGGGTGACAGTGAAGAGAGACTTGGCCTTGAGGCCGTGGTTCATGGCGTCGCGCGCAATGTGGGCGGCACGGGTCATGTCCTCGTACGACGAGTTGGTGCAGGAGCCGATGAGGCCGACCTTGACCTCCTCGGGCCAGTTGTTGGCCTTGGCAACCTCAGCGAGCTTGGAAATGGGGGTAGCCAAGTCGGGAGTGAAAGGACCGTTGACATGGGGCTCGAGCTCGCTCAGGTTGATGTTGATCACCTGGTCGTACTCAGCACCCTCATCGGCAACCAGCTCCTTGGAGTAGACACGAGCGAAGTCACCAATGTCCTTGCGCTTGGTGGCAGCAAGGTAGTCGTACTGGCGCTCGTTGAAGGGGAAGACGGACGTAGTAGCACCAATCTCAGCACTGCCGACTGTTAGAGATCATATATTTGACAATGCGCCAAAACATTAACCAAAAAGAAAGTCGGCAACTTACCCCATGTTGCAGATAGAACCAGCACCGGTGGCGCTGAAGGAGTTGACACCAGGACCTGTTATTGGTTAGACGTTGTGGGCGTTGAAATGCGCATAGGAAGAGACGGGACAGAGCGGCTTACCGAAGTACTCAACGATGGCACCCGTGCCACCCTTGACGGTCAGAATACCGGCAACCTTCAGGATGATGTCTAAGATCCAATTAGCCGACTGCAAAATATAGCGGATGCGGTAAAGCAAATGTACTTACCCTTGGGGGACGTCCAGCCGCTCATCTGGCCGGTCAGGTTGACACCAATGATCTTAGGGGCCTTCAGCTCCCAGGGCAGGTTGGCCATCACATCGACAGCGTCAGCACCACCGACACCAATAGCGCACAGACCAAGACCACCGGCATTGGGCGTGTGCGAGTCGGTGCCGATAAGCAGACCACCGGGGAAAGCGTAGTTCTCGAGGATAATCTGGTGGATGATACCAGAGCCCGGGCGCCAGAAACCAATGTTGTACTTGGCGCAGGCAGTAGACAGGAAATCGTAGACCTCACGGTTGATGTTAATGGCGCGCTCCAGATCCTTGGCGCCGCCGACCTGGGCCTCAATCAGATGGTCGCAGTGGACGGTGACGGGGTTGGCGACGGAGGGCATGCCAGCAGACATGAACTGCAGAATGGCCATCTGGGCAGTGGCGTCCTGGCAAGCCACGCGGTCGGGGCGCAGCTTGAGGTAGGAAACACCGCGCTCAATATCCTGGCCCTCTGGGTCATCCAGATGGGAGTAGAGAATCTTCTCGGCGAAGGTAAGAGGGCGGTTGAGGCGACTGCGGACAATGGCGAGGTTCTCGGACATCTTCTTGTAGTTGATGAAGTTGCCCTCCTCCCAGTTGTTTTGCTTGACCTGGCAGCAGAAACACGGGTTAGTCGGAAAGGCACAGGGAGCAAATAGCAGCAGGCGAGCACACGAAAAAAACGCACCTTGCGATCCAGCGGGTTCTCGGTCACAGACGCCATGGTGCGGCGGAGGCCCATGCCGGTGGTGGCCGCCACACGGCTCCGGGCCATGTGGCCCAGGATTTGGCGGGAAGCCAGCATTGTGAATGTTGCTGCGATTGTTTTCGCAAGCAGAGAGGAGGATGTGTGTGGTGATCACAGAGAGGATCTTCGTCCTAGCACAATAGTGCTCGCCCGATCTAGGGACAGGTAGAAGGGATGGGAGAGGAGGAGGGGAGATGGACGTGACGCTCGTGGGAAGAAAAAATGTGTGCAGAAGAAACAAAAGGGGAGGGGGAGGGTAAAAAGGAACGAGGAGGGAAAAAAATGCGGGCGTTGGCGGGGCACGATCCAGGACAAGACGCCGAGCTAAAAGACCGCAGATAAAGAAGCCAGACAAAACGACCACTTCGGCTGTTTTGGCCTTGGGGTATAAGAGCGAGGCCAGAGGACGCCCCTCGGCTATGACGACAAGCGGGCAAACGGGCGAATCAACAGGTCTCGATTATTGTTATAGAGCCGGGGAAAGGCGAAGAGTGGGTCGTCTTCTTTTTTCTTTGCAGGTGGGGGACATCACAAGCCGGCGGCTCCTTCCCAGATGTATACAGACTACAAACAGCAATTGACCGAGGACGAACGGCATAGTAAAGACTTTGAACTCCCGACGCAATGTGCACGCTTGTGATTGAGGGCCGAGACTTTACGTCTAGAAAGAAAGAAAAAAAGGGGTGTTTGATACCTGTATACTTGCGTTGTTCGGAGGGGCAGTGGTCTAGGCGGACGGCCCGGATTACGAGTATATACGAGCAACGAGGCGCGAGAATCTGTGGAGCCCTAGTGGGCGGAAAGTGCCAGAATCGGCTGTCACGAATCAGAGAGCAGGGAAAGAACGTCAAGTAAGATCCGATGCTTCCAAAAGGGCGAGTACAAAGCAAAACACTCCGTAGAACCGAACAAAAACAGAGTGGGTTTATGGGTGGTGATCTAGACATTGCGACCCAGAAAGAAAATGAAGAATGCAAAGAAAAAGCCGGAGGTAAATAAAACACAAGACTTTGCACGAGTGACACGCGACAATTAAGTTGTAAAGGGGCGGCTGTGATTCGTTCTTTTTTCCGCATTGCGTATAGAGAAAGCCTTGTGCCGCTGTGTTCGCCGGTTAGAGGGACTTCCCGCCTACTACCGAGCATAATGCCTTCAGTCCATGGTACCTTTTGCCGGCAATCCTCTCCCGAGGACGGCTGTGCACACCGCGCAGGTCTCGGGGGCCTGGCTAACACCGATGTTGCTAGGCAAAAGACGCTGAAATTCATTGCGCTGAAAACTAAACCCCACAGCAGGTGAAGTCTCCAGACCGGTAAAATGGGGCCGGATTCAGGGCATGTGGCTCGGCCGGCCCTTGTGTCCGAGTAAATACGAGCTGGCGCCACTGCCCCGACCGGCACTACAGCGACCTCCGAAGGGTGTGTTCTGCAGTGAAAAAGCGAACTAAAACATGGACCCAGTTGTTCACGACATGCAAGTGGTGGCGTTTCCATTTCTCTCCTTAATCAGAGACGCTTCTAATAGAATTATCTCGCATCTTATTGCGTATTACTCGTACGAGACGGAGTACGGAGTATTACTCGTACGGAGTTGTAAACTGCGTTGGGGTTTGGTGGGGGTTCGATCACCGATAAGACAATCGATAACAGCGATAACAAAAAAAAGTCGACGTCAAACTTAAAAAAGCTCTTTTATATAACAAATAAAATTCTCTTGAAACAACAGACACGAAACGAAAACGCCAACTTTTTCCTATCGCCTTATTCTATCCAAAATGGGCGTCACAAATAAGAAGACACTCACGAAGACGCGCCGCAAGACGCGCGATGTCGACCAGATCGCTGCGGACCTGAAATCGCCGGCGCACCTCGCACAGTACACCGGCCTGCAAGCGCCAGAGGACCTGCCTGGTCTCGGCCGCTTCTACTGCGTGGCATGCGCCAAGTGGTTTGAGTCGCCCGTGGCGCTGACCGGGCACCGACGGGGAAAGCCGCACCGGCGGCGACTGAGGCAACTGGCTGACGAGCCCTACACGCAGAAGGAGGCGGAGGCGGCGGGCGGCGTCGGGGTGAGCTTGACCCCCAAAAAGAAGACGCGGACGGTCAAGGAGGTTGCGGCAGCCGTGGAGGCAGCCGGGGAGGCGGCAATGGCGTCCGGGGTGTCTTCGGTAGTGGCAACAACAACCGACGCAGAGCTTGACGTGGATATGTCCTGAAGAGTGAGAGGACCCGGGCGGCCTGGTGCCCGGCGCCCGTGGTTTGCTTAGTGCTCTGGTTCTGGGGGCTGCAAATACGCTCCTCCGCATTGGATACTGTGTACCACGGAGAACACGGCCGCCTGCTATATACGATGAGATACGACAAAAACGACAAGCGATTTGCCGCGACAGGCCACCTCGGCTGCTGAGGACCGCTCAACAAGTCAAGTTTCGACAGGATGTACGAGAGCCAGGCACATGTCACCATCGTTAGCACAACAGAACTCGTTGTTCGTCTTTACCCACACGCACATACAATACCACGCATCCGAGTCGAAAACAGGGTTGGGTCCAATCGATCACCGAAACCGGGCCACAAGTTGTTGTGCGTCGCGTTCGCGGGCTTATTCGGCGCACCAAGATGCGGAGTGGATGGACGCAGATCATGGCCATAGAGCGCACAACAATCTGCGGAGCCTCCCGCGGGAACACTGCCCTGTACAGAGGAGGGGCATATGTGTGGTTTTAGTTTACACTACTTGTTTTCACTTCCAAGTCGGATTCACTATTCAAACTTTCGGTGCCCTCAACTTTGGTCAATAAGAAGTAACGTTGGGTTTGTCCCCTGTGCTGTAGCTCAATCTTCTAAACATCAGCTCCTCTTTCTTCATAGACTGGCACAAACACAGACACAAGTCATGTATCTAGAGTTTGCACGATCTTTTGTAGCACAGAGATGCAGCTGGTCTCAGAGGGCAAGCCTGAATAAAACGGTCTTCAGGGCAAGTAGCACGCGAGTTATAACCGAAACAACTACCGAGTTCTTCCACGTACGGCCATAGATACTGGAAAGCACGGGATCCCGTCCGCTCTCCCCTAGTTAAACCAGTAATCGGCGGATTAGTAGTTGGGTCGGTGACGACCAGCGAATACCCGCTGCTGTACGTTTCTTTTTTTTTCAAAATTTTTTTAGGCATATAGAGAGGATTGTTTACTCGTAATAGAGTCTTTTTTTGATATGATCTATGGAACGAGAACAGGTAGGTCTTTTAGAAAACAAAGACACGAAATAATAAGTCGTTGTTAAACAAAAAATGCTGTCATTTGGGGTCTATCGTCGTATATCAAGGCTTGTGCGTACTCCGTCCAGACTGGGACGCAGTGAGCTGCCTGCGAAGGTCGTGTGTTAGTAAAAAGTAAGTAGCCTCGGTTCACATCATTGGGGGACGTACTGCTGCTCCGCCGACGGCGTGCCCGGATTTCTGACAGATCGCTGGGATGGAGGCCGGTGGTTTTGGCAAACAGATTGAGGATATCAGTCAACGATACAACCCCAGTCAGCCGTCCAGATAGGTGCGCCCCTGGAAGAGCGGATGCAGGCACCGAACCAAAGCCATGCACATTTCCGGTCGTGCCTGCTGGCATGGGAATGGGTGACTGGGGCGCTGGGGATAGATTTGATACGGCAGGGATCAGAACCGTCGACTCGCGGCGCCTGTGTCCATTCACAGGGGCTGTTGTGTTGCTGCCACTTCTAGCACGCGTGACAGTAGCTGCTCCTTCTGTGGTCGCGGCCATATCAGGGGGTCCACCACTGACGGTGCTGGCAACTGCAGCGCTGCTCATTCCCTGGATCGATAGAGCACCCATGCTGGAGATGGTCGAGCTAGTCTGGACAGGTGCGAGAAGCGGCGTCGGTGGAGCTGAAGGCGCTGGAGACGGAGACTCGACAATCCACATGCGGTGCGATCGTGTGGCCACCAGCTTGGCAACGGTGTGGGCAAGCGTAGAGTACGGACTGACATGAAAGACTGGAAACGAATCACGGCCTTCCTCCACGCCGCGCTCGGACAGAATGACCGAGATGAAGTGCATGCACGACGACTTCAGCAGGGGAAAGCTGGTGACTGAAGTCAAGTGCTGCACATCGCGTGTTGAGATGTTGCCCACAACGTTCAGGCCATTGTCAACAATGGCGACGGATGTCAGACCCTCATTATTCATCAGAGTCAGGGCGTCGGCAAGAGGGCGATCAGCGCTGCAAGGGGGAAAGAATGTTAGTTCGGTCATCCTTTTCCTGCGGTTGCTTCCGGCCCAACTTACTTCATTGCAATGATCTCCTGCGAGCCGATGCTTAGGTCACGAAGAGCAGCTGTGTAGAGCTGGTCAATCTGTGGGAAATTGACGGCCTCGTTCCAGAAGAACTCAAGAAGACGTAGTTGACTCAGGACACCGACCACCTCAGTGGACGCCGGGTTCGTAATCAAAACCCGACGCACACCGCTTCCGAACAGCTTGACAACTTCCATGAGGTTGTCCGTGTACGACAGAGTGACTAGCGACTCCTTGTGGCAGATGGGCTGAATATCCTGCACCGGAATAGCAATACGCTCCTGGGCACGATGGGCAATGCTTTGCAATATACCCATGTTCTCTGGCGTAGGCTTTACCATACCGATGACGACAAGTAGGTAGGCGTTCAGGTCGTTGTAGTCAAATGTGGACACAGCCATCTTGTCAGAGGCACTGTTGCGAAGTAGCACAACACCCAACGTGTTGTTGTTTCGTACCAGAGTCTAGTTGGGGACGGTCAGAAGATATTCCAGTCGCCGTAACATGCATGCATGTGTCGGACCTCCGATCTCGTTTTCTGAAGATCGCTTGTCCATTATAACATACCTTGGTACAGTCTTCGACGCTCGAGTCCATCTCCGCCCAGCGGAGGTCTTCATCGGCGACCAGTTCCCCGATAGCGATGTTGTGCCAATCGCGGCCCGCAAAACGGGGATTTGGCTGGCGCCGAGGTGGTGCGTTGTTGAGCGAGCCCTGGACAGCCTGCTGATTGAAGGACGGGTGGCGCACCGTACGTGGTGACGGTGGCGCATTGCGCAGGTTCTCAACGAAGCTATGGCGATGTGAAGCGGAAGGGCGGAGGCTCGATCGTGAGGACGATCGCTCGGGAAGCGTGGACACAGCAGGTGACGAGCTGGTTATGGAAGGGCTGCTGCTGTTCGTAGAGGCACCAGTTTCTGCTCTGGAAAGACTGGCTTCGCCGCGATCCGCCGGCGTGGGGGACGGTGCGTCCATGGCCGGTTATAACGCCGGATGTTTGTGGTGCTAGGCGAAGAGGCTGTTGGACGGCTGCTCGTTGTTTTTTTCTCGGATTGAAAGGCCCTGGTGGATGCAAGATGCGATAGCAAGGTCGAGGAAGGGACACGATGTAGTAAAAAGAAAGAAAAGAAAACGATGTCGGTGACAAGCCGGATCGAACGAGGAGTGCCAAGCACAGGCAAAGGAAATGGCACCACTATCGTTGGAGCGGCCGTTGGTTGGGGCAGATTATCGACGTGAGACCAGATTATGAGGAAGACAAGATCACCAGGTTTGACAGAAAGAGAGGCGAGAAGGCAGGTCCAGATGCCCCAAGGCTCGAGCTTAACGGCTTCTCGAAAGCTCTTTCCACTTTGAGGGGGGATGCACAGGGCGCTCATTGGCTTCTGCCCAGGCTGCACGACGTCAGCTGCCGCCGCTTTTGGGGGTGTCGCTGGACCCACTACGATAGGCGTGAACTGCCAGTCACAGTCGCGCAGCGTTCGATCCAGAGCAACATACTGTTGCTTCTCGACCCAGTCAGAAGCCACGAATGGCGGCTGTTGCTAGATTTAGAAAGCAGCCGCAATATGGTGGTGGTTGGCGAGGAAGCAACGACCATGGATTTAGTTCAACGAGACAGACGGTCACCGCTTTCGTTCCGCCGTACTTATTCTCAAATGTTAGCATTCGGCCACTGCCCCGCTCTTCACGCTACTTTTTTTTGTCGTTGTTTTCCCCTCCTTTCACTTGGAATTTTTTTTATTTATTTTTCTTATTTTGTTCCGGCACTCCTCTATTTTTCTCCCTTCCTCCCCCAACCACAACGCCAACGCAGGCCACAACAGCCCTTGTCGCGTCTTCTCACGGTCCTGCCTCCCCTGCAGAATAGCCTACGAGCAGATCCGCGGCGTCCTCGGCACGCGTCTTTGGTTACACGCGGTTTGATCCTCCATCGGCCCTCTTCGACTTTCTAGCTTCCAGTCTGTTGCTTCGCCGATCTTGAGCATTCACTCTGTCCAGCGGTTTCGGTCTCCTCGCTTTTTCAAGCACTCAAGGCGCGCCTTGCCCACTCGCCTATTGGACACTCAACGATCAGCGCCCGCTCCCCCGCTACGGCCGCCTGTTCCTGTCTTCCTCCGAGGGTTGTCTCGTCTGAATCTCGTTCCCGCTGCCAAAAATGTCCGTCCTTCCTCCAGAAGCCACGGCTGAGCTGTCGCAGCTTTTGCAGGCGCTCCAGTCGCCCGACAACACGGCCCGGTCACAAGCCGAGGAGCACCTCCAGAACAACTGGACAGCCACCCGACCCGAGGTGCTGCTTATGGGCTTGGCCGAGCAAATTGGAAGCCATGCGTCCGATGCTACGCGCTCTTTTGCTGCGGTGATTTTTCGTCGGATTGCCCTGAAGTCGCGTGTTACCAGCCGCGGCGTCCTCTCCGAGATCTTCATCTCTCTCCCTGCCGAGCAGGCCCAGAGCATTCGCCAGGCAATGCTGCAGCTCCTGTCTATCGAGAAAGACCGTGGGGTGCGCAACAAGATCAGCGATGCTGTTGCCGAGATTGCTAGGCAGTACACAGATAACGGTATGTCTTCGGGGTGAAGACAGGAATAAAAATGAACTCGCAAACTTGCTACTGACACTACCTTCCATAGACCAAGCATGGCCGGAACTGCTGCAGACTCTCTTCAACCTTGCCAAAGATGAGTCCGATGCAGGGAAACGCGAGACGGCATTCCGCGTCTTTTCGTCGACCCCGGGGGCTGTCGAGCGCGTCCACGAAGCAGCGCTTGTCCAGGCCTTCTCCGCCGGCTTTCAAGACCAGTCCGTTGCGGTATGTATTCAATGTTCCGAACTGCTCGCGATGGATCCAGGGGCACACTTTGAACTGACCAAGTTCCAAGGTTCGCATCGCCGCAATGGAGGCGTTCGCCTCTTTTTTCCGGGGACTGCCGAAAAAGCAACAGGCCAAGTACCACTATCTGATCCCGGAGATGCTGAACATCCTGCCTCCTTTCCGCGACTCGCACGACTCAGACGACCTTGGCAAGGCGCTCTTTGCGCTCATTGATCTTGCCGGTATCTCGCACAAACCGTTCCGCCCCGTTTTCAACACGCTTGTCCAGTTCAGCATTTCCGTCATCCAAGACAAGGAGTTCACCGACATCTGCCGCCAAAACGCCCTGGAGCTGATGGCCACATTTGCCGAAACATCCCCTTCTATGTGCAACAAGGACCCGAACTACATCGAGGAAATTATCAAGCAGTGTTTGAGCCTCATGACCGATGTGGGCGAAGACGACGACGACGCATCTGAGTGGCTTGATGCAGACGACGTAAGTGTTTACAGTCTTTCTCCCCCCCCCTTTTTTATGTCTGGTTTTAACACGGTGCTAGTTGGACGAGGACGACAATGATGCCAACCATGTCGTGGGAGGGCGTTGCATGGATCGCCTGGCGACCAACCTAGACGACGCCATCATACTCAACCGCACGTACGAGTGGCTGCCGCAAATGATCGAATCCCCTAGCTGGCAATACCGGCACGCTGCTCTGATGGCCATATCTGCCATTTCTGAAGGGTGTCGCGACCGCATGCTACCCAAGCTGGATGCCGTCTTGCAAATGGTGAAGCCGTCTCTGTCGGACCCCCACCCGCGTGTTCGCTGGGCTGGCTGCAATGCTGTTGGCCAGATGTGCACCGACTTCGCACCGACCATGCAGCAAGAGCACTATGATTTTGTTCTGAAGAACCTCATCCCTGTGCTAGACTCCCCTGAACCCCGCGTCAAGTCGCATGCCGCCGCGGCCCTGGTCAACTTCTGTGAGGAGGCTGAAAAGAGCGTTCTGGAACCGTATCTCGACGACCTTCTTAGCCGCCTGTTCAACCTCTTGCAATGCGAAAAGCGTTACGTCCAGGAGCAGGCCCTGTCGACCATTGCGACCATCGCGGATGCGGCCGAGCAGGTGTTTGCGAAATACTATGACACCCTGATGCCGCAACTGATGCAGGTCCTCTTACTGGAAAATACGAAAGAGTACCGCCTCCTCCGCGCTAAGGCCATGGAGTGTGCGACCTTGATTGCCCTCGCAGTCGGCAGGGAACGTGTGGGAAAGAATGCGATAGAGCTGGTCAACCTACTTACGACCGTGCAAAACAACCTCGAAGATGCCGACGATCCGCAGGTCCAGTACCTGATGCATTCGTGGGGTCGCATGTGCCGCCTCATGCGCGCCGAGTTCTTGCCTTACCTGCAAACAGCCTTGCCGCCGCTGCTTGTTCTCGCCTCTGCCAAGGCGGACATCCAGCTGATCGACGATGAAGAAGAGGCCGATAAGCTACGACAGGAGGAGGGCTGGGACATTGTTCCGGTCAAGGGCAAGATTGTCGGCATCAACACAAGCAGCATGGACGACAAGCATATGGCAATCGAGCTGCTCGTTGTGTTCGCTCAGGCGCTCGAGGGCGCATTCGCGCCCTATGTGCCGAATATCATGGAGGAGGTGGCGTTGCCGAGTCTCGACTTCTTCCACGACCCGGTTCGCTACGTGGCAGCGCGGTTGGTGGTGCAGCTGCTGGGATCGTTCAAGAAGGCGTATGGCGCCGAGTCGAACGAGCTCAAGTCGCTGTGGGCGGCGACACTCCCCAAGCTGCTTGAGGTCCTCGCGACGCAGCCGGCCATCGATGCTCTGGCCGAGCTGTACCAGTGCTTCTACGAATCGGTTGAGGTGCTGGGCCAGGCATGTTTGACGACCGATCACATGAACACATTCATCGATGTGGCGAGCCAGACACTTGACGACTACCGTGTTCGGGCAACAGACCGGGAAAAGGACAAGGCGGCTGCCTCTGACGACGAGGAAGAGGACGAAGACCTCCTCATTGAGCTGGAAGATGACCAGACGCTGCTGTCAGACCTAAGCAAGTCGTTCCATGTGATCTTCAAGTATCACGGGGCCGATTTCCTGGAGTCGTGGAAGCGGCTGCTGACGACGTACAACATCTTTCTGCAGTCTGCCGACGCCAACCAACGGCAATGGGGCCTGTGCATTGTGGATGATGTGGTCGAGTACTGCGGTGGCAAGAGCTACGAGTACGAAGCGCTCATCAAGCCGCCGCTGCTGCGCGGATGCTCCGATCCGTCCCCAGCGATCCGCCAGCCGGCAACATACGGCGTCGGTGTCGCGGCACAGCGAGGCGGTCCCGCGTGGGCGCCGTTCCTGGGCGAGTGCCTGCCCTACCTGCTGCAGGCGACGATGTTCCCTGATGCACGGGGCGAGGACAGCGTGTACGCTACGGAAAACGCATGCGCAGCCATTGCCAAGATCCTGCACTTCAATGCCGGGGCCGTGGGGAACACGGATGCGGTGATTGCGCAGTGGATTAACACGCTGCCTGTGGTCAACGATGAGGAGGCAGCGCCCTATGTCTACGCCTTCCTGGCCGAGCTGATTGGGAGGTACGTGACGAGAACGACGAAACCAGAATTACTTTCGAGGCTAACCACTACCCTACAGACGCCACCCTGCTGTGTTTTCCCAGGGCGAGGTGGTCTTTATGTACATTGCACAGGGGCTTGGCGCGGACGTGCTGCGTGGCGAGACAGTGACGCGGGTGGTGGAGGCGGCCAAGGTGCTGGTGGCCGAGACGGGCGTGGATGCGACGAAGGTGCTGCAGCAGTTCCCGCCGGAGCTGCAGCAGACCATCAGCGCGTACTTTATGTAAAGAGGGGGGTAGCGGGAATGAGGGCACGGCGTGACACGGTACATGGGATGCTGGAACGGCCGCAGATGTTCTTGTTTTGTTTCTGGTTTTGGTTTTGGTTTTCCTCTTTGTCTTTTATTGTTTTGAGAAGCGCGCTCCTGGTGGCGGTGACAATCAAACTACATAGACGGACGATTTGTTCGGCGTGGTTTTCTCTATTTCCCAGGCTCTTTTCTGTTGGCTTTTCTGGTGCCACGGGTATGAACAAAATCTCGCTGTTTAGGTAAAAGCGGCGTTCTTTTTGTTTACATTTTAAAATAAACGCCCCCCCCCTCTCTACTATCTCGATCTCGACAGACAACGAGGCTTCTTTCCTGAGCCCTCTTTTTTTAAAATCCGTGTACATAGATCACCTCTGACTCCGTTAGACCAAGCAGCCTAGAAAATACCACCCTGCCCCCCCCCCCCCCCCCAGTCCTCGTCGTCGCTGTCCTCCTCCGCCGTCTCCAGCCAGTCCACAAGAACCCGGCACCGCTCCCGGGCCCCAGCCATGGTGCAGTCGCTGCTCTCGTCGCTGCTCTCCGCACTGCCGCCGCTGCCGCCGACCGTGGCCCGCCAGTCGGCCCACCAGGCCAGGATCCCCTCCTCCTCGAGCACGTCGTTGTCGTACAGCTGCTGCAGCAGCGCCGCCAGCAGCGTCCCGGGCGCCACCAGCTTCCTGGTCGACTCCTCGGCCGGCCCCTCTGCCGTCTTGTCTGTGGTAGCGGCCGCCCGCGCCGCCTTGGCCGCGCGCTCCTCGGCGCGGATCCGCAGACCGACCAGGGTTCGTTGCAGCGCCAGCACGAACTCGACCTGGTCGGCCGTGGAGTTGGCGCCGCCGCCGCCGCCCAGCGCGACGTCCCGGATGAAGCGCGCCGCGCCGCGCTTGCTCTTGACCGCCTTCTCGGCCGCCTTGGCCGCGTCGAGGCCACCGCTGCCGCCGGCTCCGGACTCGGACGCGTCTGGCCGCGTCAACTCCTCGGCGCGGCGGGCAAACGCCGCAGCCAGGGCGCGGCACACGGCGCCGTCGGACGCGTTGGTGGACAGGCGGAGGCCCATGAACTCGAGGCGTGCAGACTCAAAGTCGCCGCTGGCGTCGTCGCGCAAGGCGTCGAGCAGGCCGTTGACGGCGTCGGTGTGGAAGCTGCTGGCCGCGCCCACGCCGTCGTCCGGCAGGTCGTCTTCGTCCGGCCCGCCGCCTCCGCCCTCTGCGCCACCCTGGGCATCGGCAGACAAGGCCTCGTCGCCGCCGCCACGCTTTCCTGCGCCCCCTCGTCGCCGGTTATCATAACGGCCGAGCGACGCAAAAGAGGACAGCCGGGAGCGGGAGCCGTTGCTCCTCCTCTTTCCGCGATCGCCGCCGTCATCGGCTTCGTCGTCGTCATCGAAGACGGCCATATCGTCGTCGCTGTCGGCGTCCCCGCCATCGACATCCGAGCCGAAACTGGAAATGGACGACGTCGAGACATTGCCCAGATCTGCTGAGTAGAGCAGCGAGCGCTGCAACAACTCAAGGCTAAACGGTGTGGTGTCGGTTTCGCTGTCGCTATCAGCGTTGGCAGCATCTTTGTCGTCGTCGTCGTCGTCATCCCACCGCGGGTGGCGGTATTTGGCGCCGCGGCCGCTGGTCCCTACGACTGCCGGATCGTCAGCCACAGGAGTACCATCGGCCTTTGCGCGAGAAAGCGTCCATGGTGGCGGTGGTGATGGCGCATCCGCTTGGTCTGTAGTAGCGCTCGTGGTTTCCAGGGCTTGTGCCGGCGCTGGCTGCGTTTGTGGCGGCGCCTTTGCGTGGTCGCCCACGGCCACACCAAAGGACAGTAGTGAGCCCGTCGGCAGTACACAGTCGCGGCCGACGCGCACATCGGAGGCCAGCAGCGACTGGGTCAGGACGGTGTTGTCGCCGACGACAACGTCGTCCCATAAATAGCAGTTGTTGATGCGCACGTTGCGGCCAATGCGGCAGCGGCGGCCGAGAGTGCTGCCGGCGACAACGCTGCCGGCGCCAATAGTGGTGCTCTGGCCCAGGACGGAGCGCGATACCGTCGCAGATGGGTGCACGACAACGTCACGCTCGGCCCAGACACCTCTGCCGCTACCGCGGCCGCCACCGCGGGGATGGGGAGCCGTCAGGGCGGCGTAGGACTGCCCAGGCAGCAGGTTGGTTTCGGGCACCATGGGAAATGTCCAGCGGCCGAGAACGTCGCGGCTGATGGCGTCGTACATGGGCAGACTGGCGACGCGGGCGGCATACGTTCCCGTGGCGGCGGGCGTGGATGGGCTGTCGGTGACAATATCGGCATAGATGAGCTTTCCGTTGAGCTCCCAGTCCTTGAGAACGTTGTGCAGAAAGTTCTTGCGGGGGAGCTCGCAGTCGAAACTCTCGGTCCACAGGGCGAGGACGTCGGGCGTGCAGATGTCGATGCCGCAGTCGATGAGGTCGGCACGAATCTCGATGTCGGCACTGCGCTTCTCGAGGAAGGCCGGGTCGAGGGTCAGGAAGCGGTCGGGGCGGCGGTCCAGCGCAGTCATCTCGTTGTACTCGAGACACCGGCCCGATGCGGCGTCCAGCACAAAAAGAGGCTCGATGCCGTGCGCCCGCGTGTGGTGGTCGGCGCTCTGGCCGGCGTCTGTTGGGACACCAGCCTCGCGCAGCACGAGCGTCATCACGGCATCCCGGTTCGCCTCGCGGCGCGCGCGATGCCGCGCCAGCACGCCGTCGAGCGGCACGTTGGCCACCAGGTCGCCGTGTACGAGCACGAAGTCGCCGGCAATGGTACCACGCTTGTCGAGATCGCGCAAGAAGTCACCGAGTGACGTTGCCTGGGCCACGCGCACCGTCTCAAGCTTCTGGAAGGGACTGCAGCCAGAGCTGACTCCGGCCCGCTTGGCGGGCTTGGTTGCCCACCGCGACTCGGCGAGGTAGGTCTCGATCTGGTCGGCGTGCGCGCTGGAGTAGACATAGACCTCCTGAACGCCGTTCATCGCCAGGAATTCGAGGGTATATTCGATCAGCGGCGTGTTTGCGAGGGGGAGGAGACACTGGACGGATGGTGTTAGAAGCTGTCCGAGGAGAGGTGAGGAATGGAGGAAGGCAGGTCTCACCCGGGGCCGGTCAAGGGTTAGTGGCCGGAAACGGTCCTGGAACGAGTCGGTGAGGACCTGGGATAGCACAGTATGGTTAATACGCGGCCTTGATACCCGGTCATCTGCGACGCCCATCACGCCCATTACTGACCACGGCCTGGAGCACATCCTCGCTCTTGTCATCGCCCTTGCCGGCGCCGGCGCCGCTGCCTTTCTTGGCGCTTTTAGCGCCGGCGCCTTTTTTCGCTGTGTGGGACATAGAAACAAAATGCGAAAGGCGGAGGCAGAAGGAAAGGGTGGAGGAATTGATGCTTTCTGCGGGCGTCTTGCATCGGAGGGGATGTCGTCGCGTGTGAGTCAAGCTAAGAAAAAAAGAAGCATTGTGGTGGGGGGTAAAAGAGGTTCCGAAACAGGACTAGCCCCGGTGGCTATCTTATCAAAGTACTTTGTACTCCCACACAGTGTATAAAAGGGGAGTCAACAAAGTCGGTGATTCAATTCATAAAATTGATTTTGTTTTATTTGCTTTGATCGCATATAGTATTTATCTCTGACGTTGCCCTTCAAGTCTTCTTTCATTTTCTGTTCTTTGCGTTTTTTTGTTGATCAGTCCGTCGTCCGCAAAGCACATCCAACATGCCGTAGCTGTATTTGGCCTTCTCAGGACTCGTGCCTGCTGCCTCTTACAAGTATTACGGCTCGCCAGATTGTAACAGTGCCCGATATCGGTGCGTGGCTCCTGTACTTTGTAAGAGAGGAAAAAAAGGAACATCTTGTGATATTAAATATACGCACAATATCGGATGGCTCGACTGCGATCCGAAAACAGAAGGAGCGACCGACCCAGGACGCGTCACGTCACGCTGTGACAAGCTCGAAAGAGCCATCAATTAAATTGGGCAATCGTTCCGCGTCTGCCCTCTTCGTCTCTTTCAAACGAAGCCCGAAACACACCGCAAGCTCTCAGCATCCCCCCATCTCGACAGAATCTGATTGGCATGATGCTCTTTAGTTCTGACTGATTCTTCATTTCGACTCTGATTATATCTCTCTACCTTTTCTTCGATTCTTTCACTTCGGATTCCTTTCTTCTTTTTTTTTGCTTCTCTCTGTCATTTTTTTCTTTCATTTCAACTGTTGTACCCAAACCCTTCATCGCCATGTTCGACTTTGGCATCAAACAGTCGCTTTTTTATGTACTAGCCGTCCTCCTCTTTGTGGCCTGGCTGGTCTTCCTCTTGCGAGTTTGGGCCAGATTCGTGATCCTCAAGAAATTTGCCACTGATGACTACCTGATGCTGGCCGCGGTTGTGAGTCCTGACACTGCGTCTGTTAACCACCTCCAGGGCTACGGCAGACCGCTAACACGGCACGCAGATATTTTTCACGGGATATTCCGCGGCTGGATTCTACGGCGTGGTCGGCAGTGCTGACATTGGAGGCAGCGGCAATGGAAAGAGCAAACTGGAACTAGCAAAGGAGGCATCGATTGGTCTGCAGTCGTGGTGGCTCTGCGAGGTGCTGTACCCCCCAGTGTCGCTACTGAGCCGCACGTCCGTCGCTGTCTTGCTTCTCCGTATTGCCGTTGATCGCATCCACCGAAGGGTCATTATCGGGGTGATCATCGCGTTTTGGCTGGTGACAATCCCGCTCTTCTTCGTTATGGTGTTTCAGTGCAACCCGGTCAACTACTTTTGGAGGCAGCCGCTGCCTGGGACTGTCCGCGGGACCTGTCTGGAAAACGAACTCGTCTTCGTTATCAGCGCCACACACACGACCATCAGCGCTTGCTGCGATTGGACTCTGGGAGTACTGCCCATTGTGATGCTGTGGAAAGTCCAGATCAGCAGGAAGACAAAAGCTTCTCTTTTCATTCTTCTGAGCCTGGGCATGGTGTACGCCATTCCACTGTTCGTGTCGAAAGTTGGGTTCAACGCTGACCATTTCTTTAGTGCCGGGATTACTCTCCTTGTCCGGATCATTTACCTGCGGCCTATCCAGGTTGCCGCCAGCTTCTCCACTGCGAAGTACTACGCTCGTCAGATGTATGTAGTGGTTTTGACCTCTCCGCATCTTTGACTTATCGCCCTGTCACTTTTTCACGGCCACTAACCGAATACCTACAGAAATATAGCCAAATGGTCCGTCCTTGAGCCTGGACTCTGCATTATTGCCGGTTGCCTGGGAACACTGCGGCCACTCTTCAGTCGTTGGGATGGGACGTGGACAAACATCAAAAGCGGATCTGCCAGACATCGCATGAGATCCTCCCGAGCAGGAAACGTTACGGGTCTAGGTGCTGGGAACATGAGCGCGGAGGGCACCTACTCCAGTAGCGCATACCGCAAGAGCAAGCAGTTTCAGTCTGTTCGACCAACCGGTATGAGTTATCTAGACCGGGACTTCGACCTCGACCACGATATCGATTACGACCTTGAGAACGGAAACATGAAGATGATGACCGGCCTGCAAAACCGGCACAGAATGTTTGTGGACGATGTCTTTCATGAGAAGCATATCCTACACGGCCGTGTGAATGAAAACGACGGCAGCAGCAGCAGCAGCAGCAGCAGCGGTGAGCGGAAGTACGGGTATGAAGGCACTGACGCTACCAAACCGCTTCCGCGTGCTCGCCCCGCCGTGGTGCGGCAAACGTCGACAGGCTCGGATTTCTCGATGCGGTTTCCGTCGTTTACAGCACCAATCTCGCATCCGTCTGGCACCGCACAGCAGGATAAGCAGCAGCAGAATGATTTGCAGCAAAAGTGGCCTCAGTGGCACAACCCACACGCCCGGAACCGGACTGAGATGCTGCGCTCATCTCCATCGCTTGCTCCATCAGACTTTCCGCCAGTGCCAGCCCCAGCTCCGGTACATACATCGAACACATCGCCCTTCTCGCCTTTGGTGCCGACTGTTTCCGCAAATCAAAAAGGGAAGGCGGAAAACCCACTGGTGTCAGCCAAACCACAGACGGCCTCAGCTCTATCGACGACCCTGTCGCCATCTCTACCCTGCCGCGTTCTTGTGCAAACTATGACAGAAGTTGAATACGACGATGCCCCGGGCCCGTCGGCGCCAGCAGCGCGGTCCATGCCAACAATCCCGACGGGCGATGGGACGACGATGAACTCGATTGCGGGCGATAAGCTGCCTAGATCTATGACTTTCCAGGGTAGCCACACTGTGCAAATCTCGGGGCCAACGACCAAGTCTTGATCAAGGTTTCTCAAGAAGGAGATATCACTGAAAAAAAAGGCAAGAGAAGGAACATATTGCGGTATTTTCTGTCTGATTTGTATTTCGTCTGCCATGATGTTTGCCACGATGTTTTATCTGCCACGATGTTTTATATGCCACGATGAAAGTGCATATGTGTTTGTCTGTCTGAGTATTGTTTTTTTGCTTTACTCGTGATTTTGTTTCTCTCTATCAACAATACGTGATGAGGTTTGCCAATGCTTAGTTGCCCGCATGTCTGTCTGTTGTCTTTCGATTCCCCTGTTGTTCGCCTCTGCCTATTTATTGTCACCCCCCCCATACGAAGATGCTGTTTTATTGATATCTCGCCTGGCGTATCTTTCTCTGCGCACATCAGTTCCCTGGATGTGGCCCTTTGAGGGTCTTGTTGCCCAGATGGCCATAGCAGCTCAAGGCTCCGTCCACGTCGACGAGCACGGTGTCTGGCCTGTTAGCTCAAATCTATTCTGTTCTTCTCTTTTCTCCCTTCCACGTACTGAGGTCCAGCACGCTGACGCGCGTGCGGCTGTTTCCGTCCTTGCAGGTGCAGCGCAGGTCCAGGGTCAGGTCTGCGGTGTACGCGTGGGGCCGGTTGCTGTCGTTGGTATTGCCCTGGCGCCCGCGGGCTGAGCCGACGGCTGTGGTGCACTGCGAGCAGCTGCGGGCGAAGCGGCCACTGGGGACTGGGGTTAGCGGGAGGCGATGGAACTGCAAAATAGCGAGGGAAAACGAACTCCGATCTGCCGACCAGCGTGCCACCGTTGTTGGCGATGCACCCGTCGAGGTCGATCCTGCGGTTGTTAGCAAGAGTCTCGTTCCCGATTCCTCTCTTCACACGCACCATGTCCAGTTGTAGCCAAAGGCGGTCGTGTCGAGATTGTTGCAGTACATGCCGAGCCAGCTGCGGTCGGCCAGGCGCGTGGTCTGGACGTTGCAGTTGCCGGCGAGGGGGAGCTGCCGGGGAGCGGCGGCGCAGGATGTGAGGAGGAGGAGAAAGAGCAGGGGAAGGGGGGTTATAAGATGCATGATGAAAGATGGGTGGATGTTTGATGAGTTTTTCTTTTTTTCTTCTCTTTTTCTTGTTGATGTTTTCTTTTTTTGACAAGAAACGACGGAGACGAGCCAACAGCGACGGTGGCAACGAAAGCGATACAAGAGACAGACGGGCCGATAAGAGCAGCAGCAAAGGAGAAGATGGGACGAAAAAGGAGTCGGCCTGTGCAGACATTGTCCTTTTATCCTCCATCCTCCCCCACGACTGAACACAGAATGACAGACAGAGACAGCGTCCTGGCGCATTCTAGGTGAAACGGCGACAAGGATTCGATGGCCGGCAGAGGCAAACGTACAGAAGAACAACGCAGAAAAGCGACGGCTCATGGCGTACAGGGCCCTTTTCGCCAGAGACACCGGTCGGCGTCGGAGCAGATCCGACCACGACCTTTTCTCAGGGAGCCGGGAGCCGGATCGCGGATGCGGCTGTTTCAGGCCGGAGACCCTTTCTTCCAACACCCAGTACGCGAGAGCAATGAAAATGGTCACGGTCGCACAGAGACGAGGGGAGGAGGAGGGGGAGGACCGCGATGGGAGGCAGCTGCAAGGGCCCGACGGGTGTCGAATCTTGCCGTTGGACGCCAAAATCCGCCTTGTGTTGCCTGCCAAGGACCGTTCTCGCTTTTTTTTGCGTGTTACCGCATCTGGTGGACGCCCCCTGACGGACATTGAGGCTGTGTGTGGACGCTGAGACAATCATTTTTCATGAAGAACATTTTTTGGCCCGAAAAAGAAAAAAATAAATAAAGAAAAAAAAACGCCGTGGCGATGCGTTGGTGGTGGTATGCACCAAATTGTGTAAACAAATTCAAAATAACACCCTTGAATGGCCAGCAGGTAAAAATGCGGGACATCAAGAAAAGAAAGGAAGAAGCGAGAGACAAAGGAGCGCGCAGGCGAGGATTCAAACGCCCTCAACTCTACAGAGCCGCGCAGGCAAGCGCCAGCCCGCCCAGCAGCGCCGCCAGCGAGACCGTCCGGCCGGCAGCCCCGGCGCTCGTCTGGACGGCCGACGGCGACGCCGACGCCGCGGCGGTCGCGGTGCCGGTCGAGGTGGACGAGGAGCTCGAGGTGGCGGTGGTGGCGGTGGTGGTCGTGGTGGCCGCCGTGGCCTTGGTGCTGCTAGTGCTGGTGCTGGTGCTGGTGCTGGTGCTGGTGCTGGTGCTTGTGGGCGTCGTCTTGGTGCTCGTGACCAGGGTGGTGTGCGGGTGGACAGTCGACGAAGGGGCTGCCGACGAGGCGGCAGAGGTGGAAATGGAGGAATTGGCGGATGACGTGGAGGAAGTGGAAGCAGAGGAGGACGACGAGCCCGGAGCCGACGAAGTCAACTCTGTGGCCGTGGCCGTGGCCGAGGCCGTGGCCGAGGCGGTGGCCGAAGTCGCGGTGGTGGTGGTGGTGGCGGCCGACTTGCTTGCCGAGCCGCCGACGATCTTGAAGGGGAACGAGTACTGGAAGATTCTTGTGTCGCTGTCGAGGGTGATCTTGATGCCGTAGACGTATGTGTCCGCGAGCGTGGACGGGACGTCCCAGCTGTACTTTCCGGCCGAGTTCGGGACGCTGACTGGGAAGGGTTGGGGTGAGCGGGAGCAGAACACAAACGGAAACAGCCACAACCACAACGAAAACCTACCCTTGAGCACATCCTCCACCTGCAGGGTCTGCGGCGAGGACCCCGCCAGCAGCGTCAGCGAGACGGTGCCCCTGTGCGGGCTGGGCGTCCACTCGACGGTGTAGGCGGCGCCGGCCGGGACGTTTTCGTTATGGGCCGGCTTCTTGATGACGTCGAAGCCGGAGGTCTGGGCGGCGACGGCGCTGGCCAGTGCCAAGAGGACGACGGCGAAGCGCATGTTGGGCAGAAAGATGTAAGGAATGGACGCGTGGAAGCAAGGGGGGTAGCAGAAGGGAAGAAGAGGGAAAGAAAAGAAGGAGGAAGAAATCAAAGAAATCAAAGAAATCAAAAGAAAATCAAAGAGTAAAGACAGGAAGAAAGAAGAGTAGACGGGAAGAGAAGAGAAGAAATCAAAGAAGACGAAGGAAAGAAGACGAGGAGAAAACTAGGCGAGGGAAAACGACCCAGGCCCGCGTCCTGGTATTCAAACACCACGATACCACACTGATCTCTTCCCCCCCCCGGGCGGCTAGACCGCAGCAAGGCGGTCGCGGGAACCTCGACCGTTCGCCCTCGTGCCCCAGAATGGCATGCTGTGCGAAGAATGTACCGCCACGCGGGAAATTGGCCGAGGGGTACATTGGCCACAGCGCCTTACTGCGGCATGCAGACGGGGCAACACCACCAATACGACGGTGGCTGGGTCCACTCCGGGGGGGCTCCTCCCCTGGCTAAACAAGCTTAAGCGGTCGAGACTGCGGCGAAAAGCGGAGCCCACGACCATCTAGGAAGGAGATCTAGCCTGGAATACGGGTTGTCTATCCGCGAAAAGGGGGCCAGGAACGAGCCGCCAGGGAAGGAAAAAAGAAAAAAAAAAAAAAAAGGTAGAAAAGACTGGAGAAGGACAAGCTGGGCGAGTGGATCGTGACCACGCTGCACACAGGATGCGGGAACATCGGTCCCGAAAACTCGAATGCCTCAAGTGTGAGGCACCGAGGAAACGGTGTTGTAGATAAGTGGGACTCTGTCCTCTGATTCGTCGACATTAGTAATCACACATAAAAATGGAAGAGCTACGAGTACGAAAAAACGGAACTGGTGCTCTGCGACGACTCGTGTGAGATCCGGCGCCCCCTCCTCTCCTCGCGCACGATTGACAGAGACTGCATCCCGAAATGAAACCGATTGCGGGCCTCGTTGCGGTGCGGCCGGTGATGCCGTGGACGGCCGCCGCGCGCCGCAGCGCCGGATGGTCGGCTGTGGCGGCAGCACGGCCGAGCAGGCGTTCGACACAGACACGGTATGTTGTTTGTGCTTTCGCTGCAGCATGCGCTCGTGTCGGTCGGGTTGCCGGCGGCATTGTTGTACTGACCAGGCAGTTCTTTTACGATCCTCCCCCGGTTGCGGCCGACCGCTTCCGCCGCGCCGCATTCCATCTTCCGATCGGCCGGCGGCCTGCCGACGACGACGACGGCGACGACAACAGACCCGGCGACGGCCGTGGCCGCCACGGTGCTCGACCTGGTCGCGCCGGCGAGCATCTCGCGGCACCCGGCGCTCGCGGGCCTGGCGAGCCAGATCCGGTGCGGCCCGCGGGCGACGATGGAGCGGACGAGCCGGCTGGTGCAGAAGCGGCGGCACGGCTTCCTGAGCCGGGCGCGCACCAAGAGCGGGCGCAAGACGCTGTCGCACCGGCGCGCCAAGGGGCGCAAGCGGCTGTCGCATTAGGGCATGGTGGTGCACACTGTATTATAGAGATGACCAGCGAAAAGACACTCTTCCCAACGAACCAACCCATGCTCCCGATCACTCCCGGACGGCCCCGACAGCCGGCCCAGGCACGAGCAGGCATCTCCAAGGGCTGCCGTCGACAAGGCCATCGCATGGTATCCTGCACGTACGTATCAGCTTGTATTTTGCTTCCAGGGTGTGTGACGTGATGTTGCTGGGGGGGCCATGACGACGTTCGCCAGCTAATCCTTTCGCCTCACTTTTGCCACAAGTCCCGATGTACAATCGACATCATCAACGGGATAACGTCAACGGCTATGATCGCCTGGCGGACGGTAGAAATGTTAAAGGTATCGTCGAAGCCGCAGATAGAAACGATAGAACAGTGCATCGACATCTGTCTCTCCCCTCGCAACGATGAAGTCCTCGCTGATTCCCGCCGTGCTCTTTGCGGCCTCTGCCGCTGCCTTCCCCTCGGGCCCCTGGGTCTCAGCCAGCCAGGGTCCGTGCTCATGCTTCCTATGCTCTACGTATTTTGCCTCTAACCCCCCAGACCTCTCCGTCACCGCCGCCGAGCTGGACGACTTCGTCCTGTACGCCCAGTACGCCGCCGCCGCGTACTGCAACAGCGACGCCGCTGTGGGCGCCGCCGTGGCCTGCCCGGCGACCGCGGACCCGACCATGTCGACGTGCCCGGCCGTCGAGGCCGCCGGCGCCGCCGTCGCGGCCGTGCTGCGCTCGCCGGCCACGGGCGTGGAGGGCTTTGTGGCCCACGACGCCGCGCGCGGCGCCGTCGTCGTGGCCTTCCGCGGCACGCACGGCGCGCGCGACCTCGCCACCGACCTGGACATGTTCCAGGCGCCCTGCACCAAGCACCTGTCGGCGCCGCTCGCCGCCCGCATCGGCCCCGCCTGCGCCCTGCACGACGGCTTCGGCAGCTCGTGGGCCGCCCTGCGCAACGCCACGCTGGCGGCCGTGGCCGCGGCCACCGCCGCCGCGGCCACCGCCGGGCCCGAGCCCGCCCGCGTCGTCGTCACCGGCCACTCGCTGGGCGCCGCCGTGGCCACGCTGGCGGCCGCCGAGCTGCGCGACCAGGGCACCGCCTGCGCCCTGTACACGTACGGCAGCCCGCGCGTCGGCAGCGCCGCCCTGGCCGCGTACCTGTCCACCGGCCAGCAGCCGGCCGTGCGGCCGGCCGGCGCCGCCGGCGCTGCCGTGGCCAACTACCGCGTCACGCACGGCAACGACACCATCCCGCAGCTGCCGGGCCTGGAGTTCAACTACGCCCACACGAGCCCCGAGTTCTGGCTGGCCGGCCCCGGCGACGCCGCCCACGCCGCCTTCCGCGGCGCCGTCGCCTACCGGCCGGCCGACGTGCGCGTGTGCCCCGGCTACGCCAACGTGTCGTGCAACGGCGGCATGCCGATGACGGACCTGGTAGACGTGCCCGCGCACCTGTCGTACTTTGAGCCGATCAGCGGCTGTGCGGCGAAGCAGACGAGAGCATCTGCATAGTCTTCATAAACAAAGGCTGCAAAGAGTCTTCCCCAATCTATCTCCTGTCAATGCGCACCCGCGAAGCCTCCAGCGTCTCCGTGTCCACCAGCACCACCTCGTGCGTCGCCGCAAACACCGGCACCGCCACCAGCCGCACGCGCTGCCCGCCCGGCCCCGTGATCACGCGCGTCGCAAACGCCGGCTGCGACCCGGCAAAGTACACGTGCGGGCACGCGTCCAGCACAAACGGGTCGTCCTCCTGGAACGGGTAGCTCCACAGCGTGTCCGGCGCCGTCGGCGCGCAGCACCGCCACCGGCACGTCGCCTCCAGCATGGCCAGCCGGTCGCTGCCGGCCACGTACTTTTGGATGTCGTCAATCGTCTGCCCGCTCGTGCCCAGGAACCGCCACCCGGCCACCTCGCCCTCCCACGGGTTCGTCGTCGTGTCCAGCCAGCCGGCCGGCTCGTCCTCCTTCGTCCCTGTCGCTTCTGCTGCCGTTGATGCCGCCCCCGGCGCCGCCGTGTACACCCGCGCCTGCGGAAACATGGCCGCGTGGATCGGCTGCTGCGGCACGCTCGCGTTCGCCGGGTCGCTGGCCCCCGGCAGTAGCGTCACCGGCATCGATGGCAGCAGCTCCGCCAGGAAATCGTCCAGCAGCGCGCTCGGCACCGGGTTGTACGCGCTGCTATCGTAGCCGTACTTCTTGTCGTGCGGCTGCTCGCCAGCAGCAGGGCCAGCAGCCTCTTCCGCCTGGGCCTCGGCCTCCTCCGCCGCCGGCGCAATCGAGTTCCCGGCCACGATGAGCCGGCTGATGTGCACCGCGTCCCGCTGCGCGTCCCCTGCCAGCGCCTCGCCCAGCAGGTACTCCAGCAGCAGCGCCGTCTCCACCGCCGCCGCGCCGTGCGGGCCCGAGAAGTGCAAGCCCGACACAATGGCCACCACGTTCCTCTTCTTGTCCGGTTGTGGGCTCTCTGTCGGCGGCGGCGGCGGCGGCGGTGGTGCTGCGCACAGCTGCCACCGCTCGGGCTGCGGCGGCAGGTCGGGGAACACGAGGTCGAGCACCTCCAGCTCGCCGTGCTCGTTCTCCGTCCCCAGCACGGCCGTGATGCAGCCCGTCACCAGCAGCACCGACCGCAGCGCCTTGCCCACCAGCCGGATGCGGCCCGAGTCGTCTTCCAGCAGGATCTTGACGCTGCCGCGGCCCTCGCCCAGCAGGCCGTCGTCGTCGTCGTCCTCGGGGATGTATTTCTTGACGTCGTGCGGTGTGGACAGAAGACGCTGTCTGTTAGATGGGCATGGAAGGAGACTAGAAAGATCACCTACATCTTTCGATACATCCTCCAGCACGTTCGGCTTGAACGGCATGTCCATGTACACCGTCCCCGACACCCAGCACAGCTCGCCCTGCCGCACGTCCAGCACCCGGTCGACCTTCTTGGCCGGCTCGCCGCCGATCACCACGTCGCCAAACGCCTCGGCCGCCATCGCCTCCACCGCCGGCTTGATCTTGACCAGCCGCAGAAAGTACATGTCGCCAAACTGCTGCTTGTACTGGCGGTCGTGGCCCAGGTGGAACCGCCGCAGGGGTCGGTACGCCGACTGGTCTCTCTGGGGTGGCAGGTCATTGTCCCTGTCGTTGGTCAGAGGGGAGAGAAGAGAGAAGAGAGAAAAAGAGAAAAAGAGAGATATGAGAAACATACCCTTCTGCCAACAACCGGTTGGCCTCGTCCAAAGTCACCATCGTAGAGGGAATGGAATCCTTTGCAAGATGGTCAATACATGCGGGCGTCGTACGGGGTGCGTGCGTGGTGCCGGGTGCTGTGGGCGTGCTGTTGTCGTCGGCGTGTTGCGTGTGCCTGCTTGCAGTGGAACGCGGACGCGCGTGAAATCGCGTCGTGGTTTAATAGGGAGAGAGGGGACTGCTGCAGGCTCTGATTGGTCCAAACTGCTGCGGGGCAAGGCTGCAGGCGAGACCAGCGAGCGGCAAGGCTGGTGGTGGTGGTGGTGGTGGTGGTGGTATCTGAGCGCCTCGGTGCAGAATCTGCGGCCTCCTAATAAGGGCACAAGCAAAAGAAAAGAAGATGGTACTGGCAAAAAATTATCGCCAAAAAAGGAAAATTGATCTCCGATACGGGGAATCGAACCCCGAGCTCGACGGTGAGAGCGTCGGATGTTAACCATTACACCATATCGGATGTATGATTGGATGAAATTGCAGCAAGGCTGAGCTCAAAAGCCAAATTTTTTTTTACGATAAGATAAGCCAAAAAAAAAAAAAAACTCCCAGAAAAAGGCAAGAGAAGGAAAAGACTCCCTTCTTTCCAACCAGCCACCACACGCCCGGCTTATCCTCCACGACCCTCGCCTTGCAATGGACACTTCGCTGGACGATGCGCCCGACGAGGCACAGGTCAAGGTGATTTTCACCACGGCCGACCAGGACCTGCAGCTGCCCGAGTCCAAGCGCCAGCTCATCGTCCCCTCCGGTGCGTATTCTCGCGTCCTGGCCTCGCGGTCTGGCCGCCTGGTGTACAGCTGGGCTGTCCAGTGTGTGTGAGAAGACCCGTCCTAACCATGCGCAGACATCCGCCGCTATGGCCTCTCCCGCATCCTCAACTCCGAGTCCATGCTGGCCACCGACCGGCCCGTCCCCCTCGACTTCCTCGTCGACGGCGCCGTCTTCTTGCGCTCCACCCTGGCCGACTACCTGCGCGACAACGGCCTGTCGGCCGAGACCACGGTGACGCTGCACTACGTGCGCAGTCTGCTGCCGCCCGTCTTCGAGTCCAGCTTCCAGCACGACGACTGGGTCAGCAGTGTCGACGTCGCGCCCCTCGACGGCCCCGGCGCGCGCCGCCTGCTGCTGTCGGGCTCCTACGACGGCCTCGTGCGTCTGTGGACGGCCTCGGGCCGCGTCGCGGCCGTGTCGCCCGGCGTGCGCGGCGGCGGCCACACGGCCGGCGTCAAGGCCGCGCGCTTCGTGTCCGCCACCCAGATCGCCTCGGCCGGGCTCGACCGCACGGTGCGGATATGGAAGCACGCGGCGGCGGCGGGCGACGCCGACCACACGGAAGACGACGACGAGACGGCCGCGCCCCTGCTGCTGCGCCCGTCGCTGCAGCTGTACGGCCACAAGGGCAGCATCGACGCGCTCGCCGTCGACCGCGCCGCCAAACGCCTGCTGACCGCCTCGGCCGACGGCAGCGTCGGCCTGTGGACCACGTCCAAGGCGTCCGCGCCCGCCGCGCCCGAGTCGCTCGTCCCCGGCAGCGGCGTCGGCGTCGACGGCAGCGCGGACCCGGCCGCCAAGAAGCGCCGGATTGCCGCGGCGGCGGCCGCCGGCAGCGACGTCCAGGTCCCGCGCCGCGGCGCGCTCCTGCTCGTGCCCGCGCACAAGGCGGCGGCGGCGGCGGCGGCCGTGTTCGACCCCCGCGACCGCACCGTCGCCTACTCGGCCGGCCACGACCACAACCTGTGCACGCTCGACCTGACCACCGGC
Organism: Ceratocystiopsis minuta; assembly: GCA_001676865.1. Taxonomy (NCBI): domain Eukaryota; kingdom Fungi; phylum Ascomycota; class Sordariomycetes; order Ophiostomatales; family Ophiostomataceae; genus Ceratocystiopsis; species Ceratocystiopsis minuta. Next base: position 88,946 of record LZPB01000048.1, read on the forward strand.
CAGGTCGTCAGCACCGTGACCACGTCGCACGCGCTGCTCTCGCTGTGCGCGCTGCGCCCGCAGGACGGCGGCGCGGGCGGCGCCAGCAGCCTGCTGGCCGCCGGCAACGCCGGCCGCAACGTCGTGCTCGTCGACCCGCGCGTGTCCGTGGCCGCGGCCGCGGTCATGACGCTGCGCGGCCACGTCAACAAGGTCGTGGCCCTGGCCGCGTCGCCCGACAACGCGTACTCGCTCGTGTCTGGCGCGCACGACGGCACGTGCCGCATCTGGGACCTGCGCGGCAGCCGGCCGGGCGTCGTCGGCGGCGGCGACGCCGGCCCGGACGCCGGCGCCGGCGGCGACGCCCTGGATACGACGGCGGCAGCCGCCACTACCACCACCATCCACGAGGCCGTCTACGTCATCGACCGCGAAGGCCGCGAGGGCCGGCGGCGGCCGCTGGCCGGCGAGGGCGTCAAGGTGTTCGACGTGGCCTGGGACAAGACCTGGGGCATCGTCAGCGGCGGCGAGGACAAGCGGGTGCAGATCAACCGCGGGCGGGAGTTGGTGGCATAGGCTTCGTTTTGTTTTGCATCGTTTCTCTTCTCGTCCTGTTCATGCTGTATCACCATGTCCTGCTTCGTTCCCTTTTGCAACGGGAGTTCTTTCTGGAAGATCAAATTCAAAATTATCCGCTGTCCAAACGTAAAAGGTATCCGTCATGAAAGTAACCAAAAAAAGAAGAAAATAACCCAAAAAAAATCATAGCTCATGAGAAACGTCCATTGAACCCACCGCCTGTCCCGCCCGGCGCAGTCTTGAACCCGCACGCCCGCGCCAGATACGAATAGCGCGACCGCACCACGTTCTCCGGCAGACTGCTCAGCAGCTCCGACCGCAGCCGCTCCTTGTCGTACGGGAGCCGCTCCATCTGCACCGCCTGCAGCACGTAGCCGACGACCGTCGTGGTCTGCAGCGGCGGCTCGCGCAGCAGCGCCGCCAGCGCTACCGGGTGCATGCCGTCCTTGCCGTGCCACAGATAGTAGGCCCGCAGCGCCGCCGGCTGGGCGCGCACCGTCTTGCGCTGCGCGCGGTAGCCGGCCAGCCAGGTGTTGGCCTCGACAATGCGCGGATGCTTGGCCGCCTTGGGGCTCGCCGGGCTCTTGCGGGGACGCGGCGCCGCTGCAGGGGTGTCTCCATCGGAGGGTGTTTCCTGGCTGTCGCCGTTGGCGCTGGCGCTGGCGCTGTCGCTCTCGCCGTCGGACTCGAACTGGATGCTTGTCTGGGCGACACGCGCTGTCTCGGGCGACAGAGGGGTGGCTGTCGCACCGTCTGCCGGACAAGGCTTGTCCTCCTCGGCGGCGTCCTCGGCGGCAGTGGCAATGGTGGTCACGCCATCGGCCAGCTTGATGGGGAGGCCGAGTTCTGCAAATTCCGGGCGCGGCGGCGTAGGACGAAGGCTCAACCGCTGCTTTTCCAGAACCGCATAGATCTGAACGGCCGCGTACGCATCCGATGCCGAGTCTGCATTATTGTTAGGGAAGATGGCCAACGAAGATATATAAAACGAGGAGGGGTGACAAACAGATAATCTGGTCCATCTGCAGCGGCTTGGACCAGTCGCCGGCCCGCACGTCGTGGCCCTTGAACATGGGCAGGCGCAGGTGCTCCTGGACCTGGTCGGCCAGCGACACGAGCCGCTTGTTGATCAGGTGCGCCTCGCCCGTCTGCGAGTACTTGACCAGCTTGTGCAGGTGGCTCAGCTCCAGGCTGCCGCGCACGTCCACCCGGAGGTAGTTGCGCAGCCGCGTGCAGTCGCCCTTGATGAACACGCCCGCCTTGATCACGCCCGGGTCCTCGAGCAGGCGCCGCAGCGTCGGCGCCACCAGCGCGTCCTTGCTCGGATAGAGCGACAGATGGAACAGGCCGATGCGCGTCGGGCTCGCCAGCTGCACCAGACACACGTTCCGGCGCGCGCTGTCCCACCGCGTCGCGCCCGCCATCCACTCCAGGTCGAAGCCCAGCAGCGGCTCGCCCACAAAGTAGTCCTGGCACACGCGCTCCGTCGTGTGCAGCGACCGGCTGTAGTGCACCTTGACCTGGCTGTTGGCGCCAGGGCCCGTGTCGCCTTCGCGCCGGTAGAGCGTGTACGTCCAGAACGACTCGGGCGACCCGGGAGGCGCATCCCGTGCTGCCCGGAACAGATCGAGCGGCATCTTCATGGGCAGGTCGGTCGCCGGTGGGAGCACCTCGCTCGCCTCCTCCTCCTCCTCCTCCTCCGTCTCCTCCTTCTCGGACGCGGCCTCCTTATCCAATGCGTTCGCGCTTGCGGTGTCCGTCTGGGACCCTTCGCGCGCGGGAACGGCTCTCGCAATGCCCGTGTGCGAGCTTCTCCTCCGCTGATGGGCGGCGGCGCGCTGTCGAGCCCTCTCGACCATGGACGCGGAAACGGCCCTCGCCGCCGGTCTGTATGCAGCGGGTCCCGGCGATGCAACGGACGTATTCCGGGAGAAGACAATCGGAGACCCTTTGGTCCATAGCTGCCGTGAACTCGACGCCGACGAAGAGGCGGTGGTGGATGTCTTGGCCGCGGCCATGCTTATTCGCGCCAGGGGCATTTTCATGGGCGGACGCGAGGAGGGCACGCCCGCTGCCGCGCCGTCCTCATAGACAATGTGCGTCCCCCTGTTCAGCAGCTGCAGCGGCGACGCTGTTGGCCGAGAGGCCGCAGAGGGCACAGGCCAGCGGTTCTGCTGCGGACGCGAAGTCCACGGATTCGACATGAGAAGAGCGCTGGACCGACGTCGGAGAACTGCCGCGCCATTCTTTCCCATAGAACAGGATAGCGACCGCGCGGTCTTAAGTAGAGCAAGGTCGCATCGAGCGAGGACGCTTTCGACAGCAGAGCAGAGGCGGAGCGGACGACGGGGGCCAGGGGAGAGGTGAGGGGTGAGTGGAGAAAGGCAGGATGCCTGGCGTGGCTATGGCTCAGGCGGGTGCGGCACAGCCCGTGGTTGTCGGTCGTAGCAAATAGGCGAGAAGACGAGAAAAGCGCGAAAGAATGCAGAATCATGAAAGCAACATGGCGGACCGTGCAATTTCCGTTGTTTACGCGTCGATCTTTGTTGGCGTGGGTGGCGCCGTTGGGACAAACTGTGGGCCCAGGCTCTATAGGTCAAAAGATGCCGGGGTTAAAACAACTTCACGGGCGAGTAGCTCAGTGGTAGAGCGAGGGATTGCAGATCCCTAGGTCAGGGTTTCGATCACCCTCTTGCCCTTGATTTTCATTTTTTTGTTTTTCATTTTTTTTGCCCATTTGGTAGCCATATTTTTATGATCGTACTGCTGGCTGTTTTTCCTTCTCATTGGTTTTTTTTACACGATTCAAATGACCAGTCATTGGCAACCGCTCTCATCTCATATTTCTCTTGTCACCCGTCTTTTCTCTGATCTCTGCTCTTCTTTCCCAGTGGACAGCCCACTTTTCTGCCGCCTGTCATAGGTGGGGCGTGACAGCGCAAGAGCTTCATTGCATTTTCGCCCTTGCCAACGACGACCACCGCGACGACTCGACGAGCGGCAGACCCACGACACCACGCCGGCGACGACTGCAGCACCGACCGCCGCGACTGCTACCACTGTCCTTCCTCGAGAGAGACCTCTTGCCCGCACCTCGGGCTTGCCGTGCGCCCGCGCACCGACTGGGAAACGAGATCGACCAGGTCCCCCGCTCCGGCGAACAATCCCCAAGATGGCTTCTCAGCTGCTTCCTCTCGGTACGTTCTGGTGCCTTGAATGCGCGGTATGCCGGTCCAGGGGCATTTCCAACTCTCTGACGCTTCGCAGAACTCATCGACAAGTGTGTCGGCTCGCGGATATGGGTGATCATGAAGGGCGAGAGGGGTACGTCGCTCGCTTCCCGTTGCTGAGACGGGCTTCCTTCGGTCCACTGACCTTCCTCCCTTCCAGAATTCAGCGGCACGCTGGTCGGCTTTGACGACTACGTCAGTACGTGACGCGCCACCTTTCTGCCCCGTGCTACCGGGATTGAGCTGACCTGGTCTTTTCTTGCAGACATGGTCCTCGAGGATGTGACCGAATTGTGCGTGCCACTCCTTTGCTGTTGCTACAGAGAGAAGAAAGAGGACCGTATTTCTGACAATCCAGTGACTACACCGGCGGCCAGACAAAGATGTCCAAGATCCTGCTCAATGGCAACAACATATGCATGGTAAGTCTAGCGCACAGGGTGATGGGCACAACAAACGCTGACACAGAAAGCTGGTGCCCGGCGGTGAGGGACCCGTATAACGCGCGGATGGGACAGGACGACACGACGTGTGAGGCCGGGACGTCTGCAGAGACGAGGATGGGAAGCAAGCAATCTACCGGAAAGCGGCCACGGGCCGAGGGAACAGCGCTGGGTCGGGCACGAGGGCGCGAAAAGCACGGCATATTGCTCTTGATCTTTTCTCTGCCCATCTTTTTTTCCGCGAGAGTCGCCTATGTTTTGAAAAGATATAAAAAAAAAACACAAACCTCCATAAAACGCCATTGTGTACTGAGATACCGCTTTGTCCGTCCGGAACCCCCAACGCCAAAAGAACCCCACGTCTGGGCCAGAAACCAACTATCGCGCTTGGAAGAGAACAGGGCGTCTCGAAACAGACCGGGGCCCCCCTCCATTACAGCCCGCCGCCCTGCTGCTCGCCGGCCGTGGCCATGCGCCGCAGCTCGTACTCGCGCGTGAACTCGCGGCTCAGGTGGCCCAGCGAGGCCACCAGCTGCTTGCACACCTCCAGCACGGCCTCCTTGGGCGTGATGGAGCCGTCCGTCTGCACGCGCAGCTGAACCTCGGGCACATTAGGGTGAGCGACTGTGTAGTGTTAATTGCTAGGTGGATCATGCAGAGGTCGGAGTAGGATAGCGCAGCACGTACTCTTGTATGCGGCCATCAGGACCTTGGGGTGCATCTTCAGGTGCTCCGCAATAAGGTTTCCAAGCGTGTGGTCCTCCTTCTTCATCAAGAAGTCGGACGCGTTGGCCATGCCTGGAAAAGGACGAGATGTCAGAGGAAGACCATGTTCGTGCCAACAGGTGTCTGGAGACCTACCAGGAAACGGCGTCTCGGTGATCTTCTTCTCGCCATCCCCAAGGATGAAGAGCTCGAACCTGTACGTGGGAACAACCCGGTCAGCAACCGTTGGCAACCTGTGCATGCGTTCTTCGCTGCTCTCCTGAACGAGAGCAGCACGAATAAAAAAACAACCTCGCGGGAACATTGGTGTGGGGAGCGTGGGAACGCGGCATGACGTCTCTCTGAGGGGCGCTCGTTCGATAAAGCTAACACAACGTCCGATTTTGTTGATAAAAAAGCGCTCAGAAGATAGCCACGCGATCGTTGAAAGGAAAGAAGAGCCTCGTCACACTTGTGAAGAAGACAACAGCAGCACAAGGGATGCGCCAAAAGGGGAAAGAGCGACTGATGTCACAGACACGCTGTTGGTCACGACATTTGCCGCGGACAAGATTGCTTGCGCCGATGGTTCCTTCCTTCCTGTGGAGGCTTATCCACGTCTCATCATTCACTCTCGTCGCATCATGGGACGGCCAACGTGCTGTGGTCGTTTTGTCGTCGACCTTTCGACGGAAAAACAGAACATACGGAATACGCAAGGAAAGAACACAATAACTGCCCGAGCACATCTGATGACAGGCTCGCATCAAGACTCACCGATCGGGGGCGTTCATTTTGACGGACAAGAGCTGAGAACGGTAGATGGATAGAACTGGAAAGCTGGCAGTCGATGCACAAAAGGACACCGGAATCTGGAAGCCTGGAACGGTCGTCGAGATGAGAGAAGATACCAGGAAAACTAAGCCAAAAATAGAAAAGATCAAAAGGCAAAAGAGGGCAAGATGAGGAGGAGCTGTGCTACTATGGCAAGCTCCCAAGAGCAGTGTAGCCAATCAAAAAGGGAGGGAGCAGATAGAGAAAGAGTAGAAAGACGAGAAGAAGAAGAGCAGGACGTGTGGCACAACGCTGCGCGAGAGGAGCGGGCGGCGGCGAGGGTGATGGGTGTGTGAGAGTCAGAGAGGAAGAGGTGCGCTGTGGTTCGACATAGAGTTGAAATTCGTCGGCGCGGTCGCGAATCGCCGCTCGCGGGTCACGTGTTACAAATGGGGCCCATTTTTTCCCGCCTGCAAGTCTAGCCCCCCCCCCCCCCC
>LZPB01000049.1:839-93732 GCA_001676865.1 Ceratocystiopsis minuta
AAAGCCCCACTTTTATCCAACAGGAGCAGCTGCGCCGTATTCCTCGCACAGTGCCCTGTGGCCCAGTCATGCGGAGGTCCTCCCAGCATCTCCACATGGGGGCACCGTCCAGAGCAGTCGGTCAGAAAGATCCCTGGAATCGCCGTGCGTAGCGGTACGCCGCGGTACGCCACTGTACGCCGTGGTACGCCGCTAGCGACTGCGTCTTCCCAGCGATCGGGCGTACCGTTGCGTAGCAGTACCACGGGTCGCCCGGCCGGTACCTGGCCCGCCCGCCCCAGCTAATGACGAGCGAGGTATTTGTTCGGGCGGCGCTGCGTCTGACGCATTGCAGCGGCAATGGAAGTGGACTGGGGGGGCGCCTGGCGGCCCACACCCCTCCCCCCCCTCCTGCCTGTTGTATAAGACAACACGGTGCAAGGAATCACACGAGAACAGTGCTGTCTGCATCATCGTTGCCAAAAGCTTCGTTTTTTTTGGTTCTTTCTGTTTTCCTTTCCCCTTTCTACAACAGGCTGTGAACGACACGTTGACAAGCCATCGACCGCTTTGAATTCTTTCTGTTGACAGCAGGTAAGCCTCTCCGTCCAGCGAATTGGTCCTCCATCTGGCCTTTCTCTGCTGTTTCTTGTTCTGCCGTTCTGTTCTCCTTGTTCTGTTTTGTTCTCTGGTTTGTTCTCCTGTCCTCTGTTCTGCTTTCCTCTCTGCTTCTCTCTGTTTCTCCCTTCCTGCTCTACCATCCCCATCCCTTCTCTATCGTCCTACGCTCCGGTTCAGCCTCGTTCTCCTCTGCTCCCTCCACCTACGACTTCCAAGGCAGACACGACAGCCTCCTCCCCCAGCACTCGTCTGTCTCCCTCGCTTCGACTTCCCTGAATAGCCTCCCGCATGGCCCCTGGTCTTATCAGGGCCCGGCTCAGCCTCTCCGTGCATCTCCGCCGCGCACCACAGCACGCTATTCTAGCCACACCCTGTTATCTCTGTATCTAGATGGATCGGGCCTTTGGTCACTTATCGCCCTGGGTTGCCCTCCCCTCCGCTTCAGCTATGGCCCGCCCGCATGCCGTGTCGAGCACACTTATCGGCGTGCATGCGACGTGACGGGGCCGTCTGGGGACGGCGGCTCTGGCTCGACATTGGTGGACGCATCCCAAGCCGCATCCGTTTCTTTCCTTTGCCGCTGCCAGGCCGCGGTTTTCCGTTGTTTTCTCGTTGCTCGGACCGCGTTAATTTGCTCCCTCCCTGCTCACCGCAACTTGCGCTTTGTCCGGCCCGGAAAGGGTTCTCCCTTATCTCTTTCTTTGTCTTCTATTTTCTTCTTCTTTTTCTTCTCGTTTTCCTTCCCCTCCCTCTTTCTGACTCAGCCCGAGACCGTGATCTGCACAGCCTTCTTCCTGTGTGTCGAATGCTAACCACCACGTTCTAGAGCATCCAGAGCATCTACAGCATTGATCGAAACCTCTTTCCCTCCCTCCACACACACACACACACACACACCACCCAACATGTCTGCAACAACCCAAACACCGGTCGTGCCGCCTCGCCCGACCCGCGGCGGCCAGGACTCGATCCCGCAAATCCCACCGCGTCCCATTCGCCGGGCCATTGAACGATCCCTTTCGCCCAGCCACGACCGCTTCGCGCCCTCTCCATTAAATGAGACGCTTCTGGGCAAAAGCCCGCACGGCACTTCCAACAATGGCTCGTCGTTCTTGTCGGCCGAGTCGCTGGACCGGACCAACTCCGTCGACCTGCCGTCCCTCGGACAGGAGGGCATGGAGTATGCCGCCGTCGAGGAGCTCAGCGCCAGCCTGGGCAGCAGCCGCGCCGCGTCCCCGGAACACACGCGGACCGTGGGCGAGGACCTGAAGCTGCATGCTCCCCGGCCGTCGCTCCCGGCCGTCAGCGCCAAGCAGCGCGTGGCAACGGTCACCCGCACCGACAGCGAGAAGGCCGCCTCCTTCGGCATTGGCCAGCCCGGCAGCGATAGCACCAAGAAGAAGAACTCCAGCATCGCCAGCCAGGGACACTCGTCCACCGAGGACCTCGACGACGAGGAGCACGGCATCCCGGAGATTGGCGTCCAGGTCCCCATGTACCCCAACGCCGGCGATGTGCAAGCGCCCGCGCCCGCCGGCCCGGCCGCGGCCGACGTCGTCAAGAAGTACCACCACCGCAAGAGAAGCGCGCAGCTGCCGCCCGGCAGCTACGGCCTCCACGGCCACGGTGTTATTCCCTCGGACAAGCTGGAGCAGGCCTACTTCAGCAAGCACCCCGAGCTGATCGACAAGGAGCTCACGTCGCACCACGCCGACCGTGCCCAGGACTTTTCCCGGACCAGCGCGGAGCTGAACAAGATTGTGTACGAGACGGCTGCCCACGGCGCCGGCGTCGGTAAGTGTGATCTGTGGTGGGGGCGAGCAGCATGTGGGGGTCCGCGTGCATACGGAGTATTTATGCAGGACGAATGGTCCCGGAAGCTAACCCTGTTTTGCAGCCACACATGACACCGACGGTACGCCGAGCGAGCAAGTGGGCTGGCAGGCCATCGAGGAGACCATTTCCCGTCCGGCCTCCATCGCGCCCAAGGCGGTGTCGAGCAGCTACGGCAGCCAATCGTCCCTTTCTGCCAAGAAGACCACGGGCGGCGCCCCTGAAATCTCGCTGTCGTCCCCGCCGGAAGACGGCGTGATCCACGTGGAGGAGCCGAGCAGCCGCCGGAAGAGTGTCATGTTCATTGACGAAGACGCGGCCGCCGGTGTGTTTGACTACGAGAGCGAAGCGCCCATTCTTGCCCCCGACGAGGTGGCCAAGGACCCGTCCGCTTACGAGCACCCGCCGGCCGTGGAGCCCGAAATCGACCACTACCTGAACGCCCAGGAGGGCGACGCATCCAGCCGCCCGTCCAGCCGCCCGTCTAGCCGCCCGGCGAGCATCCGGAATTCGCGCCTGGCCGACGTGTCGGAGTCCGCGGTTGACGACACGGCCGACGACGAGTACGAGCCCCTGTTCAAGGACGACGAGAAGCCGCCGAAGCCGCGGTCGATTTCCTCGCGGTCGGTGAACGGCGACGACGCGCCGAACCGGTTCCCCAGCCGCGACGTGTGGGAAGACGCGCCCAAGAGTACCTACTACACGGCGGAGGTGTCGACACCCGAGCTGGCGGAAACCGAGCAGCCCGAAGGCGAGCCCGTGGGCCGGCGCTCTCTGTCGGAGGCCCGGTCGCACGACGACGAGACGCCGGCACAGGCCTTTGCGCGGCATCAGGAGGAGCTGGCAGAGCAGGAGCTGCAGGGCCCTGACGCGCTGCTGGAGAACCGGAAGCCGCACAAGCCGAAGCCGTGGGCGATGAAGCAGTCGTTCCTGACGCAGGAGATCGAGGCGGCGGCGGCGGCGACGGCTGCGGGCGGCGCTGGCAGCGCGGGCTCGGTGAGCAAGAGCAGCAGCAGTCGGCCGGGCATGTCGCAGCGGTTCCCGAGCCGCGACGTGTGGGAGGACGCGCCGGAGAGTCTGCAGCTGCAGACAGTGGTGTCGACGCCGCAGCAGGAGGAGGGGTCGCCGTCGCCGGTGGAGGCGTCTCCGGCGGAGGCGGCGAAGCCGGAAATCCCGGCGCGACCGGTGCGCAAGCTGACGGACCCGGCGGCGGAGAAGGCGGTGCCGGTGGTGCCGAGCCGGCCCAAGCCCAGGGTGGCGGCGGAGAAGCCCGTTGTGCCGGCGCGGCCTGGCACGCGGCAGGCGGAGGGGGAGGCGGCGACAGCGGCGGCACCGCGCGCCAAGCCGGCGGTGCCGGCGCGGCCGTTTGGCGGCAAGATTGCGCAGCTGCAGGCGACGTTCATGTCGGACCTGAACAAGAAGCTCAAGATCGGGCCGCAGGCACCGAAGAAGGAGGAGGCGGCGGAGACGGCGGCGGCCGAGAGCGCAGCGGCGGAGGAGGCGGAGAAGACGCCGCTGGTGGACGCGCGCAAGGGCCGGGCGCGGGGTCCGCAGCGTCGCGCGCCGCCGCGGGCCGCGGCTGCCGCTGCAGCACCTGCAGCAGCAGCTGCGCCGGCGGTGTCGTTTGGGGTGTCGGCGCCGGTGACGCTGTACAGCATCGACCCGGAGGCGGGGGAGCTGAGCGTGGCGAGCGTGGCTGCCGAGGCGGCGGCTGTGGAGGCGGAGAAAGAGCCGGAGACGGAGACGACGGAGACGGCGGAGACAAAGGTGGAGGAGGAGGCCGCGCCGGAGGAGGCTGTGGCGGAGACCACTGTGGAGAAGACGGCGGAGGAGCCGGAAGAGGCAGAGGCGGAGGAGGAAGAGAAGACGACGGAAGCCAAGGTGGCTGACGCAGCCGAGACCGTGGAGCCGGGCGTGGAGGGCGAGACGGGGAGCAAGGAGTAAGGAGGCTGGGGACTGGCATGAGATTTACGTATTTCTATAGCACTACGAGTATATTTATATCGTCCGTCCCGTCCGTGCAGTTGTTGTTGTGATTCGTCGATGCAGCCGGCTCAGACGGCCCAGCGCAGGGCGTCGGTGCCCTCGAGGCGGGCGTTCTTGACGCGGTAGCGGACGTGGAGGGCGAGGCAGAGGAGGGCGGCGAGGAAGAGGAAGGCGGCGTTGATGGCGTGGCCGAGGCGGTAGAGGGGGGCGTCCTGGGCGCGGTAGATCCAGACGCCGACGATCTGGCCGGGGCCGGAGACGGCGACGTTGAGGGCGGTGGCGAGGGCGGCGGCGGTGGTGGTGCGCGCGTTGTCGCCGACCCAGGCGCAGAGGGTGGGCAGGCAGCCGAAGACGCCGGCGCAGGCGAGGCAGAGGAGGGCGTAGCGGGCGGTGTAGTAGGTATTATTCGTAGCGGCGGCGCCGCCGCCGGCCGGGAGGGCGGCGAGGGCGACGTAGGCGGCGGCGCCGAGGAGCATGGCGGCGATGGCGGCGGGCGCGCGCTGGCGGGCGCGGTCGGAGGCGTGGGAGAGGGCGAGGGTGAAGACGTAGGCGGCGGCGTAGGGGGGCACGGTGTAGAGCTGGGCGCGGAGGCCGTCGTAGCCGAGGCCGACGACGATGGTGGGCGCGAAGAGCGAGAGCGAGCCGACGCCGCAGCCGACGCAGCCGTACGCGAGGTAGTGCAGCCACAGGCGGCCGTCGGCGAGGACGGCGCGGGCGTCGGGCCAGCGGAGCGTGTGGTGGTGGTGGTGGTGGTGGTGGACGGCGCCGCCGCCGTGGAGGCCGAGGCGGCGGCGGGCGAGGTCCTTCTCGGCGGGCGAGAGCCAGGCGACGTCCTCGGGGAAGGCGGGCAGCCAAAAAAAAAGAACGAGCCCGAGCAGGACGGCCGGCAGGCCCTCGAGCAGGAACAGCCAGCGCCAGGCGGCGAGCCCGGCGGCGCCGTTCAGGTGGCCGACGCCGTACGCGATGCAGCCGCCAAAGGCGCCGGCCAGCGTGGCGCTGCACATGAAGAAGGCGATGCGCGCCGCGCGCTCCTCGCTGCGGTACCAGAAGCTGCAGTAGTAGATCATGCCCGGGAAGATGCCGGCCTCGGCGGCGCCCAGGAAAAAGCGCAGCGCGGTCAGGCCGGCGGCGTTGTTGGTGCCGCCGATGGCGGCGCAGAAGGCGCCGAAGCAGACGACGAGGAAGGCGAGCCAGCGCCGCGGGCCGGCGACCTGGAGCATCAGGTTGCTGGGCGCCTCGAACAGGGCGTACGCGACCAGGAACAGCATCAGCGCGACCGTGTACTGGTACGTGGTCATGTGGTTGGTGTGCATGATGTCGTCGTGGGTGTCGGTGTTGAGGATTTTGGCGTTGCCTGGGTGTGGGTGAGGGCCAAGGTCAATAGAGCAGGGACAACAAAGGCCAACGAGCAGGACGGGGAGGTACCAATGTTTGACCGGTCAATGTAGCACAGCAGGTAGATCAACGCCGTCGTCGGCATCAGGCGGGCGTCGATCTTGCGGACGATTCTGGCGGTCAGCGCCGTCGGCCGGGCTCGTCTGGCTCGAGACCTACTTCTTTTCCAGGATCTTCTCCTCCTCCGTCAGCACGGGCGCCTGGCCGGTCGGCTCGTCCTCGGCCCGCTCGACCAGGTCGACGGCCACGCCGGGCCCGCTGGCGGAGTCGGCCTTTTCGGCGGTGGACATTGTAAAAGTAGGGAGGGAGGTGATGAGTGAAGAACGTCCTCTGTAGTGTATGAATCCGAATCGATGAGAGACAGAGTGGACACACTTTCCATGTGCCGCGGCCGGCTTTATAGACCGCGTCACCGCCCTAGATCGTCCCTCACGACCAAGACAATCCATGGCACGCCGTCTCGGGAGAGCGGCACTTCTCAGCAGGCTACTGCTTCTGCCGCCAGCGTCCCCGCGTCCCCGCGTCCGATCTTCCCCACGGGGTAGGGCCTTTTCCCCACGGGGTCGACGGCGTCACGCGGCCGGCAGGACAAACTACTGACTCGCGGCGCAGGGGCCGTGTGACGGCATCCGGGGAGCCTTGCGCGACTCCGGGCGACTCTGGTGCAGGGTGGTGGTGAGGAGAAAGAGGGGGGAGGGGGTGGGATCGGCGCGTGGAGCCGGGCGGGTGTATAGTCGGGGGCGGGACGGGATGGTGTGCTGGGTGCAGCGCACGCCATGGGGGATGGAGCGTGAGGTGATGGGGGATGTGTGCATTGGCTTTGGATCGGAAGTCTGTTTGATTGATTTGATTTGATTTAGAATCAGATTTCATTGGATTTTTTTTGTTTGTTTCTTTTTGATTATCTTGTTTGTTTACTTACAGAAAACGCTCGCGTTGACCATGCCCCCCAACATCGACATCAACCCCGCCCTGCTGGCCCAGGCCGCCGGCAAGACGGTGCTCATCACCGGCGCCGCCAACGGCATCGGCGCCGCCACGGCCGCGCTGTTCAACGCGCACGGCGCCAACGTCGTGCTGGCGGACCTGGCGGGCGCGCGCGCGGCCGCGGACGCGCGCATCGCGGCGCTGGCGCACCCGGAGCGCGCGCTGTTTGTGGCGGCGGACGTGCGGCAGTGGGCCGCGATGCAGGCGCTGTTCCGGGCGGCGGCCGCGCGCTTCGGCGGCGTCGACGTGGTCATTGCGAACGCGGGCATCATGGAGTCGGCGCCGGTCCTGGGTCTGGGTCCGGGCCTCGACGAGGTCGACGCCGACGGCGAGCTGGCCGAGAGCACCGAGGCCGCGCGCGTGATCGACGTCAACCTCAAGGGCACGCTCAACACGCTGCGGCTGGGCCTGCACGCGATGCGGAACCGAGGAGGGTCGATCGTCTTGGTGGCCTCCACGTCCGCCTACGTCGGCGGCACCGGCGTCGCCGCGTACGTCGCGTCCAAGCACGGCGTGCTGGGCCTGCTGCGCGCGGGCCAGGCGGCGGCCGCCGCGGCGGGCGTGCGCCTCAACGCCGTGGCGCCCTTCTTCACGCCGACGCACATCACGGCGCAGTTTGCCGACGCCTGGCGGGCCGCGGGGCTGGAGGCCAACACGCCCGACAACGTGGCGGCGGTGCTGCTGCAGGCGGCGCTGGACGAGGGGCGGACGGGGGACTGCATTCTGGTGGGTGCCGGCGATGACGCGACGAGGAGACGACGATGACGAAGAGAGGAGGAGTACGAGACGAGAACGAGACGAAACTAACTGACCACAGACCTGCGGCCGCATCCGCCGCGAGCTGGAGCACACGCGCGCGGCCCTCCTGTCCGACTGGATGGGCGACGACGTGACGACGCTGATGGGCGAGGCGGGCAAGCTGTTTGCGAGCCTGGGGGGGTATCCGCTGCCGAAGAGGGAGTAGGGGGGGGAGGAGTCGTATATTGTCAGACGTGTATCACGTGCTCTATATAGGAAATCCTACATGTCCTCTCCGTCCCTACACTTCCCCCTCCACCTCGTCCACCGTCGGCACCCGCGTCAGCCGGACGCCGTTGTGCGCGCACACGGCGACGACGGCGTCCCACAGCGCCTGCGTGTCGGCGCGCGACACGCCGAGGCGGCGCGTGCCGCGGATGTGCCAGCGCGTCTCGGTCGGCAGGTTCTGGGCCATGATGGCGGGCAGCACGACGAGCTCGGTGGCCAGGTCGTCGAGCACGGCGCGGTCGCCGAGGTAGAGCCCGTACGTGATGTTCTGCGAGATCCACCCGAAATCGCGGTGCGCCGCGAACAGGTCGAGCGTGCCGGCCGTGTCGCTCGTGTAGATCTTGCCCATCCACGCCATGCCGCGCGCCCGGTTGGCGTCGTCGCACTGCCAGCCCGCGCGCGTCGCGCTGTAGTCGCGGTCCGCCGGCTGCTCGCGCCGCGCAATCGCCAGCACCGCCTCCAGCGGCTTGCACACGCCCACCAGCGACACCGCCTTGACGAGCGCCTCGCGCAGGCGCCGCACGAGCGCCTGGCGCGCCGCCGGCGTCGCGTACGCCGGCTGCGCGAGCAGGTGGCTGTACAGGTACGCGACGGCCTCGGGGTCCGGGCCGGCCACCAGCGCCGCCAGCACGGCAAGGTACCAGCGGTCGGGGCCGGCGCAGGTCGCCGCCAGGCGGGACTCGAGGTCGCGGAAGAGGGGGGCGTACGACGCCTCGGAGGGGAGGTCGGAGGCCATGGCGGTGGTGTGGGGGAAGATAGATGTGTTCTGGGCTGCTTTCTGGGGCCAACTCGCTTCTATATACGAGGACTGCCGCGCTGACGCCAACGCTGACCTGACGTCGTCGATGCTGACGGGCGTGGCCGTGACGATGTTAGCTTATTCCCAACTCTGCCGGCACGTGCACGGGTCGTGGATTTCCGGTTCGCGCGAGCAATTCTCCGTCGTTCCCCGCCAGTGCGTCGCCTGCTCGCGCTCGTGTCTTGCGGTTCCGCTGCGTCCGTGGGCCGGTGTCCGGTGTGGCTGGGCATAAAAGGGCAGACAATATATCCGGGCGGGGGTTTCGGCGAGGGTCCGGCCAGTGCGGGGTTGGGCGGAGAAGAGTGGAGAAGTCTGGGGATGCCCAGTCTATACCCCAACCTGGGGAGGCGTCTGTTCATGCGGTTCCGTGGGTGTCCGGGGGCGCGCGCCTGCGGTTCCGTTGCCTGGGCTGTCCTTGTCAGTTGGGGGGTGTCTGCGGTTCCGAGGCAGAGGGAAGGACGTGTGTAGGAAGCAGGCTGGTAGGAGGGGAAGAGCGTATAAGAGAAAACGTATAAATGAGGAGAAGGAGAAAAAAAGAGAGAAGAGGAAGAAGACGACTCAAACCAAACACGCCTACACAAACATGACAGACTGGACAAAAATCCCCCACGACAACCGCGTCGAGGCCGGCTCGGTCAACGTGCCGCCGGCCGTCTTCCCGGCCACGACGCTGCCCGCGGGCGTCGACGCCGGCACGGTGGCGGCCGCGGTGGTGGCCGCGCTGAACCAGGCGCTGGCCGCGCGCGACAGCGCCGCCGTGGCCGCGCTCTTCGACGACGGCGGCGACGCCACGTGGCGCGACCACCTGGGCCTGGGCTGGGACCTGCGCACGGTGCAGGGGCGGGCGGCCATTGCCCGGTACGTCGACACGGCGGCGGCGGCCGGGCGCGTCGACGGCCTGGCGTTTGCGGTCGACACGACGGCGGCGCACCGGGCGCCGGCGGTGGCGGCGCTGGACACGCGCGACCGGCACCCGTGCGTGCGGGTGTTTGCGACGTTCTCGAGCCGCGTCGTCGGCGCCGGGCGGGCGCTGCTGCGGGTGATCTTCCGGCCGGGCCACGCGAACTGGGGCGTGTACGGGCTGTACACGGCGCTGGACCAGCTGCGCGGGCACGAGGAGCACACGGGCGCGCGGCGGCCGGTGGGCGCGAGCCACGGCAAGGGGCGCAGCCAGCGCAACTGGGCGGAGCAGCGGGCGGACGCGGCGGCGGCGCTGGTGTCGGGGGCCGAGGACGAGGACGACGACGGCGGCGGGCCGGCGGTGCTGATCATCGGCGCCGGGCAGGGCGGGCTGATGACGGCGGCGCGGCTCAAGATGCTGGGCGTGCCGGCGCTGGTGGTGGACCGCGAGGCGCGCGTGGGCGACAACTGGCGCGACCGCTACCGGCAGCTGGTGCTGCACGACCCCGTCTGGATCGACCACCTGCCGTACGTGCCGTTCCCGCCGTCGTGGCCCGTGTACACGCCCAAGGACAAGCTGGCCGACTTCTTCGAGGCGTACGTGCGCCTGCTGGAGCTGGCCGTGTGGACGCGCGCCGAGGTGCAGGCGCTGCGGTACGACGCCGCCCGCCGCCGCTACGACGTCACCGTCGTGCGCCGCGTCCAGGCCGGCGACATCGACCCGGCCACGGGGCGGCCGGCGCCCGCCGCCGCCACGTACACGCGCGTCTTCCACCCGCGCCACGTCGTGCAGGCCACCGGCCACTCGGGCCAGAAGAACATGCCGGCCGTGCCGGGCATCGACACCTTCCGCGGCCAGCTGTGCCACAGCTCCGCGTTCCCGGGCGCGACGCCGGCGCCGGCCGGGTCGTCCGTCAAGCGCCACGCCGTCGTCGTCGGCTCGTGCAACTCCGGCCACGACATCGCCCAGGACCTGTGGGAGAACGGCTACGCCGTGACGATGGTGCAGCGCTCGTCGACGTGCGTGGTCAGCGCGCCGGCCATTGCCGACATTGCGCTGGGCGGCCTGTTCACCGAGGCGGCCCAGGCGCGGCTGCCGTGCGACGACGCCGACCTGCTGATGTGGAGCGTGCCCGGCGCGGTGCAGAAGACGCTGCAGGCCGAGACGACGGACGCGGCGCTCGCGCACGACGCGGGCCTGCTCGCCGGCCTGGCCCGCGCCGGCTTCCGCCTCGACCGCGGGCCCGACGGCGGCGGCCTGTACGCCAAGTACCTGCAGCGCGGCGGCGGCTACTACATCGACGTCGGCTGCAGCCAGCTGCTCATCGACGGCGAGATCGCCGTGCGCAGCGGCCACGCCGTCGCCAGCGTCCAGCCCGACGCCGTCACCCTCGCCAGCGGCGAGCGCCTGCCCGCCGACACCGTCGTCTTCGCCACCGGCTACCAGAACATGCGCACCCAGACGCGCCTGCTGCCCGGCGGCGACGCCCTCGCCGACCACGCCCGCGACGTCTGGGGCTTCGACGCCGAGGGCGAGATCCGCACCATGTGGCGCCGCTCCGGCCAGCCGGGCTTCTGGTTCATGGGCGGCAACCTGGCGCTGTCGCGCTACTTTGGCCGCTTCCTGGCGCTGCAGATCAAGGCGCAGGAGGTTGGGCTGATGCCGTATGAGTAGCTGTAGTAGAGGTCAATGTGATTCAGAACTCAGAGTGATTCAAGTCCAAAGTAATTCCAAGTGATCCAAGACCAGTCCAAACGCCACGTTACCTCATACAATCACCAGCTCGTCGTCGCTCGTGCTCGCCGCGTCCACTGCCCCCAGGCTCTCCCGCCCGGCTTCGCGGATGCCCTTGCCGCCCAGCAGAAACCGCGTCTTCTTGCGGGCCGGCGCGTCTTCGGCCGCTGCCGCCGCCGCCGCCTGCCGCCGGAACCCCGCCTCGATCGACGACGCAGCCGTCTGCAGCCGCTCGCCGTCCTTCATCCGGCCCAGCTTCGCCTGCAGGCCCGAGCCCCAGCCGAAGCCGCCGGTGCCGTTGTCTGCGGTGGTGGTGGCGGTGGTGGTGGTCGGCGTGGTGGAGATCGATGTGGACGTCGCCGTCGACGCCGTCGACGCCGGCCGCTTGCGCTTCGGCGGGCCGCCCAGCTGGATCTCCGCCGCCGCGGCCCGGCCCCGGTTCGTCGACGTGATCGAGGCCAGCAGGCTGGCGCGGGAGGCCGCGGCCTGGTCGACGGTGGCAGCGCGCAGGAAGGGGGTGGGTGCGGGGGCGGGGGCCGCCGTAGACAAGGGTGCAGGTTCCGCGCCCTTCTTCTCGGCGGCTGCCTTCCCCTTGGCCGCCTCCTTGGCCGCCTCGCCCTTCTTCGCCGCCGCCAGCTGCATGTAGTCGCGCCCCGCGCCCGAGCCCAGCTGCCCCAGCTGCCGCGCCAGCGTCGTCTCGCGCTCGCGCGCCGCCAGCCGCCGCTTCAGGCCCTCCTTGCGCTCCGCCTGGTCCGCGTACCCGCCCAGGTCGTCGTGGTCCAGCAGCGCGCTGGCGCTGGCGCCCTGCCCGGCCACGTAGTAGCGGCTCTGCGCATAGGCGTCGTAGCCGACGGGGCCGCCGCCCCGGCCGCCGCCTCCACCTCTACCCCCGCCGCGGCCCCCCCTGCCCCCGCGGTCGCTCGCCCCGAACCCCGCTGCGCCGTTGACCTCGTTGCGCGTCGCGCGCACCTTGCGCAGGCCCTCGTTGGTGTGGAAGGCGCAGTACTCGGTGCGCCGCGCGTGCACCCAGTCGCTGCACAGCTGCCCGTCGCGCTTGACCGACTTGCAGTAGCCCAAGTCGCGCGCCGTGCCCAGCTCCAGGATCGTGTCCGCGTCCGAGTTGATCACTAGCGACCAGCGCCCGGTGTCGACCCGTCCGGGCGGCGGCGGCATCACGCCCGGGTTGAGGATGCCCACCACCGTGCCCGTCGTCAGCTTCCAGAACCGGTCGAAGCCCGAGTCGAACAGGAACAGGTCCAGCTGGTACTCCAGGTCCACCAGCGTCAGCACCATGTACTTGCCGCGGTCCTTCTTTTGCTGCTGTGCTGTCGTCGTCCTCATCGTCGGCGGGGGCGGCCCCTCGTCGTCGGCCGCCGCGCCCACCGGCTTGTGCGCCCGCGGCGTCGACTTGGCCGCCACAATGCCAAACACCACCACGTCCGTCTCCACCGCCGGCAGCTCAAAGTTGGGCGCCTTGACGTCCCGCAGCAGGTCCTTGATGCTGTACGTCGTCTTGCCCTTGACCGCGCGCGCCAGCACCGCGTGCGGCAGCACGCGCCGGCTCAGGTGGTAGCCGCTGTAGGGCTCGAACGACACGCTGTCGTCGCTGGCCGCATCGGTCTTGCCGTCGCTCGGCGCGGCCGACGGGGTGCTGCCATCCGTCCCGACGTCCCTGGTCGTATGGCTGCGCCGGAGCAGGCCCCCGTCGCGGGCCGCCGCCGGCTTCCGCCCCTGCGCGGCCCCGAGAATGTCGTCGCGGCTGTACTGCCTGGGCTGCTCCGGCGCCGCCGGCAGCACGACCGCCTGCGTCTTGTAGCGGTCCATCTCCTCCTTGCCCACGGCAAAGGCCGACGACCGCAGCCGCTGGATGCGCTCTGCCTTGTCCTGCCGCGACGCCTCCTGGTTGCGCGCGGCCGCCAGCCGCTCGTTGAACGTCAGCGGCCGCGCGGGCGCCGCGTTGTCGTCCTCACCCTCGCCGCCCAGACTGCTGCTCGACGCGCTCGCGCTCGTCGTCAGCCCCCGCCGGAACGCCGCCGGCGGCCGCTTCAGCGACACGTCCTGCCCGCGCAGGCCCTTGTCGATCCCGAGCAGCACGCGCTTCGGCGACTTCTGCGCCGCCGCCGCCACCGCCGTGTCAGCCGCCAGCTGGGCCGCCGTGCGCCGCACGGGCGACGCCGGCACCTCGACGGCTCGGCGTGGCGGCGGCGGCGGCGAGAGGGGCCGTCGCCGTGCGGCTGCGGACGAGGCGGCCGCACCGGCTGCTGCACCGGCTGCTCCAGACGACTGGGCGGCGCCGGCTTTCTGCGCCTTGGCTGCCTGCAGCTTCTTGAGGCGCAGCTTCGCCTGAATCTCCTGCAGTTGCAGCTGCAGGGTCTCCTCGTCTTCGTCGTCGTCGGCGGCGTCGTCCACCTCGGCGGCGGCGCCGGCGGGATCGATCGTTCGGGTACGCGGAGAGGGCGACGGCGACGTTCGTGAGGCTTCGAGGCGGCGCAGCCGGGCGCGGCCCCCGGGCGTGCTGAGCAGCACATCACGGGGCGATCGTGGCGGCCATTGGGCCTCTGCTTTTGCGGCGGGGGATCCTAGGCGGAGAACGGTCAGCAAGGTTGACGAGACGGGAGGCCAGGCCAGGCCAGACACTCACGGGGAAGCATGGTGCTCTTGGCCGGGGTGGCCACCGAGGCAGCCGCAAGACAAGAGGGAAAATGGAGAAGAAAGGGAGACAGTGGAGGGGAAGCTATATGCTCAAGATCGACATCGAAGTCTGGCGGCGAGGCACAGCACAAGGGCGAGTGGGATAATTTTGTTTGTGTCGGCTTCTATCCCAGTTCCGGACATGGGGTTGCGGAGGTCGTTGTGTTTCATCAAAAAGGCGGAATTAAAAAAGGCGGAATAGATGGAGACGGCAGGGGAGTGTAAACGCAGGTGGGAGCAGTGTCCTCTCAAGCTCTAGCGAGCCCAGGGACGGGAGAGAGAAAGAAGAAAGTCGAGAGAAAAACAGAAAATCGGGAAAAAGGGGAAGCAGAAGAAAGGAAGCAAACAACGGCCAGAGACGCTTTCTGCCACACGGCCCGGCGTTCACCGCTGCTCTAGCAAGCCACGATCTAGACGAGAGACGCCACAGGACAGAGGCTAGCCAGGAGGAAGGGACAGGCGGTGCTCTGGTGCGGTGGTGGTGGTGGTGTGTGGTTCTGCGGAGTTGAGGACTGCTTAGGCCTGGAGCCTCCATTTACAAAGTGGGTCACGGGGTCCAAAGCCCGACGCGTCGGAGCGCGTAGTGGACGCGATTCTTATTCATCCGCGAACCGAGCAGCGAACAGAGAACCAGCATCACCACCACAACCTCTCTGCCACCACACACACCGCGACCATGCCGCCGCGGACAACACGAAACACGGCGGCCCGGGGCGCTGCCACGGCGGCGGCGGCGGCCGCGCCCGCTGCGGCGCCGGCGGCCGCGCGCTACGTGCTGGCGCCCGAGAGCGACAGCCCGCCGCAGCTGTTTGTGCTGCCGGCGCAGGCGACGGCGGCGGCGCGGATCGTGACGCTGCCGCACCCGCGCGAGGCGGCGACGCCGGCGCGCTTCCTCGTGTGTCCGGAGACGGGGGTGTACGAGTTTACGCGGATCGCGGCGCCGCCGACGGAGCCGCGGAGCTGGCTGGTGGTCGGGACAAGCGAGGCTGAGAAGGACGAGAAGGACGAGAAGGACGAGGACAACGACGACACAACCAAAGAAACGACACACAGCCCCTTCGACCCGCACACGATCGAGAATGCCGACCTGTACGTGGCCACGGCCATCGACCCCCTCTTCCTGCTGCTGCCGGCGCTCGCGGCCGGCACGACGGCCGCGGAGCCGGCGCCGAAGCGCCTCTTCCTGGCGGCCGACGACCACTTTGACGCGCTGGCGACGGCGGGGCCGCACCTGGCGGACCTGGTGCGCGACGCCAGCGCGTCGCCGACGTCGGTGCGCGCGCGCTTCGAGGCGCGCATGGCGGCCGTGTGCGACACGGTGGCGGCGGGCGACGAGCCCATGTACCGGCTCAACGAGGACAAGCTGCTGCTGGCGCTGGTGGGCAAGGCGCAGCGCATGAGCCGGCGGCTGCCGGCGAGCCTGGAGGCGGCGTTTGTGGCGGCGCCGCTGCAGGCGCCGGTGCTGGGGGTGCGTCGGGGAGAAAAGCAGGAAGAGTCTGCCGGGGGCGACGACGACGACGACCTCGTGTGCACGGCCATGCAGGCGTCCGACGCGGTGGTGGCGCTGCAGCGGCTGCGGGTGGCCTGGGACTTTCTGTGCGCGCGCTACGTGCCGCGCGCGCTGGCGGCGGCGCTGCAGGCGCGGCTGCGCGCGGACGCGGGCGGGCGCGCCAGCGGCGTCGACTTTGCGCCGCTGGACGCGTACACGGCGCGGCTGGCGCAGGTGCGGCAGCAGGCGGCGGCGGCGCGCACGGCGGCGCTGGCGTACGGCAGCAAGCGCGGGCTGGCGGACGACGACGCGGACGGCGACGCGGACGAGCGCGCGGCCAAGCGGCGCAGGCAGGAGGACGACGAGCGGCGGCGCAAGGCGGGCGAGAGCCGCGGCGTGCGCGATCTCAAAAAGGTCGACGTCAGCGGGATGCGCAAGATGAGCGACTTCTTCAAGAAGAAGGCGTGAGGCGGTGGTGGTGGCGGCGTTGTAGGATAGACCGGCGTCATGGATTGGGTTTGGGTTCTTGGTAACTTGGTATTTGCCCATCGTAACTTCGTACATTGTATTCGCCCATCGTTCTCTACACACCCGTCCATCACGAGGCCCCTCGCCCGCCGGCTCGTGCGCCGCGGGTCCCGCCAAAGCCGCGGCCGATGCGCGAGTCTGTTGTGCTGCTGCTGCCGCTTCCATAACCGCTGCTGGCAGTGGTGCTGCTGGTGCTGCCCCGTCCGACGCCCCGGCCGCGGATGGTCGACGTGCGCGTGGTCCCGGAGACGGTGTACCGGCTGCGCGTCGAGGCGGTGGCGCCGCGGCCCGAGGCGCCGAAGCGGCTCCCGGCGGCGCCGGCGGCGCGTCCTGTTGCCGACGCGGGCCGGCGCCCGGCCGCACTCCCCCGGCCGGCGCCCGCCGAGCCCGCGGCCGACGGCGCCTGCAGCCGGCGGCGCTCGGCGTCTTCGGCGGCGCGGAGGGCGGCCTCGTCGCGGCGGCGCTGGCGGGCGGCCTCGAGCGCGCGCTGGGCAGCGGCGTCGGCCTCGGCGTCGAGCAGGTCCTGGGACGCGCCCTTCCAGCGGGGGTCGAGCAGCAGGCGCTGGTTGTGCTCGGTCTCGGACAGGAGGCGCGTGTAGGTGTTGAGCAGGGCGGAGGCGTTGCCGACGGTGCTGGCGACGGTGTGCATGTGGGTGCGCGAGCGCTCGAGCGTGGCCAGCACGCCCTCGACGGCGGCGTTGATCTGGCGCACGCCGTCGAGCTCGCGCTGCAGCGCGGCGTCGCGCCGCTCCTGGGCGTCCTGGGCGTCAAAGGCGGAGGGGGGGTTGTTGTCGGGGTGGTCGGGGTTGTCGGGGTTGTCGGCGGCCGGGCCGGGCTGCGGCGTCTTGGGTGTCTGCGGCGTCCGCGGCCGGTCGTCGTACGCATCGTCGTCGCGCACGGGCGACGACGAGAGAAAGTCGGAGGCGTCCATGTCGGTTGCTTCGTTCGTCTGCGCTGGATGGCTTCGCTTGGTCGTCCATCGTCTTTCGTCAATGCCCCGCTCGAGCTCACTCCTATTGGCCACAAAGTACTCGCTAGCGTAAACAGCCGGCGCGTCTTTGACGCGAACCGCACGCGTCGAACTCTGCCCAAAGTGGGTCGCCACTTAAACCTGCAGCATTGCATTGGGCAGGGGGGAGGGGGCAGGGGCCACAGGAGCACGGACCTGTGAAACGTTCCCCAGCCACCGCTTTCCCCCTTTGCTTTTTGCGGCTTCTGCGGCGTCGTTTTGCTCCCTTTCTCGTCACGATCTTCA
Source organism: Ceratocystiopsis minuta (assembly GCA_001676865.1). NCBI lineage: Eukaryota > Fungi > Ascomycota > Sordariomycetes > Ophiostomatales > Ophiostomataceae > Ceratocystiopsis > Ceratocystiopsis minuta. Next base: position 18,064 of record LZPB01000049.1, read on the forward strand.
CCCATTCCCCCATCCACACGCTCCGCCATTCCGTCTCCCTTTTTCGTCTTTCTGTCTGAAACTGTATTCTTTGACCCTCTCTTTTTACGGCTTGGTATTTTTAAGACGACACGTTTACACTCGCCCGCTTCTTGTCTCTGACCGCCTCGAACAAACGCAACATTGACGACGGAGCAAGAAAGAACTGCATCCGCTTCGTCGGTACCTCGACGGCCCGTGACAAACAAACAGGGGCCCCGCTCATCTCCTTCATTCACTGCTCTCGCCATGTCGGCCGCACGCATGCTTGCGGCGACGCCGTCGCCGCCGCCCACGCTGCACATGCCACCCACGCCCCGGCTCGGCTTCGGCGACAACTGGGAACCCTACTCGCCGCGCAAGTCGGCCCGGCTCGCATCCAAAGCCTCGTCGTCGCCATCGGCCAGCATGGCACGCACCCCCTCGCCGGCGGCGGCCACGCGCCGCGCCGCCCTCCGCTCGCCGCGCCATGCCAGCAACATCACCCGCAACATGAACAGCAACAGCGACAGCTACAAGCTGCACCAGCAGCACGCGGCCGCCGCCGGCGCCGCGCTCTCGCCGGCCCCCACGCCGCGGAAGAAGCGGATGCCCGACGGGGACAGCGCCCACGCAGACAGCATGCGCTTCCTGAGCCCGGAAGACGCCGTGCGCGCCCGCAAGGCGGCGGCAGCGGCCGCCGCCGCCACGGGCGCCCTGCCGACGCCGGCCAAGACGCCGAGCAAGAAGACGCACGCGGCATCGCAGAACGCGTCCAGCATTGCGGCGATTGCCCGCAACCTGTTCCACACGGACGTGCACCACACGGGCGCCCACGGCGGTGCTTCGGTCGAAGAGCCGGCCGACCACGGCGAGCTGGAGGGCTTGAGCGTGGACGACGTGATGGCGTCGCCCAGCCGGGGCCGGCGGGCCAAGGCGGCGGCGCCGCGGCGGCCGCGCAAGTACACGGGGCTGACGCTGGAGAGCTTCACGGCGGTCGAGGAGGCGGAGGAGCCGATTGCTATTTTCACCGACTCGCAGGACCGCGTGCCCGAGGTGGACGCCAGCCGCGAGAATCCGTTCTACGGCGGCGAGGCGGCGACCACGCCCACAGCCGCCACGGCGGCGGTCAACGTCACGCCCGAGCGGGTGCCGGCCGCGCGCCGCCGCAGCAAGCGCAACAACAACATCGTGTCGATTCCAGGCGAGGGCCAGCAGACAGTGGCGGACGCCTCGCGCCGCGAAGACGGGCTGGTCTACGTATTGTGAGTTACTCCTCTTTGTGCTATCTACGATTTCTTATGCTAACAACACAGCCGCGGCAAGAAAATCTTCCGCAAGTTTGACGACAGCGCCTTTGCCCAGGAGGAGGACATCCTGGACGGCGTGACGCCGGGCCGGCGCATGACGCGGTCGGCCATCAAGCCGCGGCTGCTGTTCCCGCAGGAGGTTCTCCGCGGGTCGGGCAGCGGCAGTGCGGGCGGGTCGACCACGGACGACGAGGAGGCGCTGACGGACATTGAGGACCACAACATGCACAACGCCGAGGATGAAGCGGAGGAGGAGGAGGAGGAGGATGTAGAGGAGGCCGAGACGGACAAAGAGGACGCCGCAGAGGCCGCGCCGGCCACACCGCCGCGTGCACGGCCGTTTTCCACGCCGTCCTCGCCGCCGGCCACGGTCGGGCGCGCCCTGCGGACGGCCGCCGAAGCCGCGAGCAGCGCGGCCGGCAGCAGCGGCGGACGCACGAAGCGGCGCAGCCCGTTTGACGGCTGGCGGCAGACCAAGCGCGGCCCGGCGGCCGCGGCAGCCGGGCATAAGCGGCAGCGGCCCGCGGAGGAGGAGGCGGAGGCGGGCGTGACGGCGTCGGCTGCAGGGGGGAAGCGCAGTCGGACGTGATGGTTTTTTGTTTTCTTTTGTTTGGTTCATTCCTTCGTTGGCCACAACGGGCCCTTTTGGGCCGGCCTCGGCAGGGAGACGACGTCTCTGTCCTTTTTTCTTTTCTGTGTATCTCTTTTCTAGGGAACCCTGCGGCCGGGCGAGCACGCAGGCGGGAATGACACACGATTTTAATAAGGCTGTTTGCGGAGTATCGTACGGGTAGGATAGAGAAAGTTATCAATGCCTTTTTTTTTTCTGATTTTTTCATCATTTCTTTTTCTATTTCGTTTTCTACATTTTTCGTTCTTCCAGCCTCACCGGCCCGCCTGTGCGATTCTGCAACAAATGCCAAGGCGAGGAGGTCTGGGCCAGGAACCGAGTGCTTTGCACGCGGCCGCGCGTGTGTTTGTTTTGTGTTTGTGTTTGTTTTGATTTAGGTTTTGATTTGTTTTTGGGGGGGGGTTTGTTTGGTGTCTTGCGGTGTCGGTCTTCGGCTGTCTCGTCGCGTGCTGCTCGCACGACACAATGTCCACTGCCGTTTCCCTGCTAGCGCCAGGAGGATTGACCAGGGACACCCACGGGGCGACGGGGTTCGACGGAAAACCGGTGCAGCCTCGGGATACGAGAAAAGCGAGGGGCGGCCAGGGCCAGCTGGGCCAGCTGGGCGGACTTGTTCGCCTTGGGCAGACCCTTCCTGTCCTTTTCTGGCACACCACGCGTCCTCGTCCACACACCGCCTGTCCTCGCTTGGCGGTCGATACGAGCATCTCACCGTCCGCGCAGGCGATGGGGCCGGGCGGAGCGTTCTCCGCTCGCTTGCATATGGCGGCAGGTCTTTCTGGCGATCTGGGTCGTCTTCTCAGGAGGACGGATGCTTGTCTTCTGTCTTCTCTGTCTTCTGTCTGCCTTCTGTCTGCCTTCCATCCTCATATACTTGACTCCTATCCTCCCCTTCTCTCTTCTCTCTTCTTCTCTCCTCTCTTCTTCTCTCTCTTCTGTCCATCTCTCTCCTCTCTCCTCTCTCCTTTCTCATCTTCCTCCTCTCTCCTCCTCCTCCCCTCTCCTCCTCTCCTCCTCTCTTCCTCCTCTCTCCTCCCCCTACCGCCAGTACATACCTACCTCCCCTAGAATGACCCCGTCTGGCCGCTCGCCTCTGCCGTCTCTGCTGGCCCGGTGAGCCCGAGAGCCCTCCCGCCATGGACGCCTCTCGTGCGTCCGCGCCCTCCCCCTCGCCCTCGCCCTCGCCCTCGCTCTCGCTCGACGACGACTACTTTGCCTCCACCTACCGCCCGCTGTCCAACCTGCCGACGCCGCCGCCGAGCAGCCATGCGTCGGCCGTGAACAGCCCGCAGCCGGGGCACGTGCTGGAGGAGGGGTTGCGCGGTAGGTCTCTTTTTCGTCCCCGTCCTGTCTACATCAGCAGCTGACCCCCAGGCCCCGCCATCCACCTCGCCAACCTGCTGCCGCCCGCCGCGTCGCTGGCCACGCCGTCCGTGCCGCTGGTGCACGGCATCCTGGCGCGCGCGCGCCTGCCGCTCGACACCGTGGCGCTGGCCGTGTGCCTGCTGGACTCGCTGGACAGCCGCTTTGCGCGGGCGTGGCGGCAGACGTGTCCGCCGGGGCAGGCCGGGCAGGCCGAGCAGGCTGAGCAGGCCCGGTCGACCGAGCAGCCTGAGCCGGCCAAGCACGCCCGGTCGGCCGCACACCACCACCACCACCCCCCGCGCGCCGCCTCCATCGACGCCGTCCGCCCCGAGGTCATCGTGCTGGCCGCGCTCGTGCTGGCGGCCAAGTTCACCGACGACGGCCGCGACGGCCAGCAGTCGGCGCAGGCGTACTGCGCGGCGTGGGCGCCGGCGGCCGTCGCCTGGTCCGCCGCCCAGCTGGCCGCCACCGAGCGCTGCATCATGCAGAACCTCGAGTACCGCATCCTGCCGCTGCTGGACGCGGACCTGCTGGCGGACGCGCGCGCGGACATGCGGCGGGCCGGGCAGCCGGCGCGGCGGTGGCGGGGGGCCAAGGAGGAGGAGGAGGAGCCGGGCGGGGGGTGCCCTGCAGGGGTTTGAGCCGTGATGAGTGTCGTCGTCGTCGTCGTTTTGTTTTGGCTTCTTCAGCGTCTGGCGTTTGTCTGCCTCATTGCTTTCGTTTGGGTCTGTTTTTGTCTAGCATCATCTCGGCTGGAGTTGTCTTGCTCTCTTATTCATCACCATGGCGGTTCAACAAATGTATACCGTGCTTGCTGGATAGTTGTGTGTGCTGTCCGTTCGCCAACGTCCCGGACCACTCCCGGAAATCGGAGCGGCCCGTTCGCGTCACGTGCACGCTGCGCCGACGGAAGCCGGTCAGGCCATGACTCTTCCCGTGTCCTGAAGAGGAAAGAGGAACATCGGACGTGAAAAAAAAACGAAAAGAAAGACCACCACTTCTTTCTGCATGCTCGTCCGCGGTCGACAGCGCGTAAACACTCTTTTGCGACCCGTCGGCAGAAGAACTCCTGCCGTCCTCTCGCGCACCATGGCCCTCTTCCAGCCGCCGGCGGCGGCGCCGACGAAAGAAGGCGACGACGGCGACGAAAAGCTGATTGGTGCGTATTGGGTATTTCTCTCTCTGTCCAGACAGCACTGACCCGCCCAGTCGGCGGCGTCCCCGTGCCGCCGCGCGCCGGCCAGTTCCTGCAGCACGAGGCCGACGGCGGGCTGCGCCGCCGCGACCTGGACCCGCGCGGGCCGGTGGCGCAGTTCCACGCGTGGTTTGCGCAGGCGGCGGCGACGCCGGGCATTGCGCACCCGGAGACGGTGACGCTGTCGACGGCGAGCCTGCCGTCGGGGCGCGTGAGCGCGCGCATGGTGTACCTCAAGGAGCTGGACCGGCGCGGCGGGTTTGTGGTGTACTCGAACTTTGGGACGTCGCGCAAGGCGGCGGATTTGTTTGGGGCCGGGGCCGGGACCGGGACCGGGAACGGGACCGGGACGGTGCCCAACCCCTGGGTCGCCCTGACCTTTTACTGGGAGCCGCAGGCGCGCCAGGTGCGCGTCGAGGGCCGCGCGGCGCGGCTGTCGCCGGCGGCGTCGCAGGCGTACTACGACTCGCGGGTGCGCGGGTCGCGGATCGGGGCGTGGGCGTCGCGGCAGTCGGCGGTCCTCCGGGGGGGGGGCGGTGACGACGGGGGTGACGACGACGACGACGGCCGCGCCCAGCTCGACCGCTGGGTCGCCGAGGCCGAGCAGCGCTTCGGTGCGTCCGCCGACCCGGACACGCCGGCCAACCACATCCCCGTGCCGCCGTTCTGGGGCGGCCTGCGCATCGTGCCCGAGCGCATCGAGTTCTGGCAGGGCCGCGCGAACCGGCTGCACGACCGCTTTGTGTACGACCGCGTGCGCGCGGCGGGCGAGGCGGACGGGCCGGTGGACGTGGACGCGGACGTGAGCACGGCGACGTGGACGGTGGAGCGGCTGAGTCCGTGAGAGTCACGATGCACATTACACACACAATATACAGAATCAATTATTCCAACACGTACAATACATACAATACATACAAACATACACATACACATACAGACTATACATACGAACGCCATACCCAATCCATCCATCTATGCTGTACGCTCACCCAACGCGACCAAACGGGTGTCCGTGGAATCTACGTCTGTTGATAAACTAGACAAAAAGCAGGCAGAAACAAGAATCAATCTCAACCATTGACCAAAAGCCCAAAATCCAATGCAAATGCAAAACTTTTCACCGTTTGTCGCCCGCGGCGCCTCACCGGGCCATGACCAGCGCCAGCAGGGCCATGCGCAGATACAGGCCGTAGCGCATCTGTTGGTGGTCAGTATAAGAATAGAAACAAAAATAGGGAGAATAAGGACAAACGAGGGGAGGCTCACCTGTCGGAAGTACGCCGCCCGCTGGTCAAAGTCCACCTCCTCGGCAATCTCGTCGTTGCGCGGCAGCGGGTGCATGACAATCATGTTGGTCTTGGCGTGCCGCAGCGTCGCGTTGTCCACGCGGTACGAGCCCTTGACGCGCTCGTACGCCTCCGCCGACGGGAACCGCTCCTTCTGCACCCGCGTGCAGTACAGCACGTCGCTGCGCGCCACAATCTCCGGCGTCAGCGTCTCCGACTCGCACAGCAGCTGCCCGCGGCTGCGCAGCTCCGCCCGCAGCGCCTCCGGCAGCCCCAGCGCCGCCGGCGCCACCAGCTGCACCTGCCCGTGGTAGTGCCGCAGCAGGTGGCACAGCGAGTGCACCGGCCGCCCGTAGCGCAGGTCGCCCAGGAACGTGATCGTCAGCCCCTGGATCGTGCCCAGCTCCTCGCGCATCGTGAACAGGTCCAAAAAGGCCTGCGTCGGGTGCTCCTGGCTGCCGTTGCCGCCGTTGATCACCGGCACGGGGCTGAACCGCCGCGCCACGTCCACGCTGCCCGCCTCGGGGTGCCGCAGCACGATCGCGTCGCCGTACTGGCCCAGCGTGCGCAGCGTGTCCTGCAGCGTCTCGCCCTTCTGCACCGACGACTGCGACGTCGCAATCGCCACCGTGCGCCCGCCCAGCCGCTGCATCGCCGCGTCAAACGACGACGACGTCCGCGTCGACGGCTCGTAGAACAGCGTGCACAGCACCCGCCCCCGCAGCACGTCCAGCACGCCCTCGCGCTGCACCCCGAGCCGCATCTCCTGCGCCACCGTGAACAGCAGGTGCAGGTCCGCCCGCTCGTAGTCCAGCACCGACAGCACCGGCTTGTTCTTGAACGCCGATGCCTGGCCCAGCAGCGACGGCAGCCCGGACGGCACCGACGGGCCCGTGTGCGGGTAGTACTCGTCCGTCGTCGTCGCCGTCGCCGTCGCCGTCGCCGCGATCAGCGCCGCCGACGCCGGGCCCGGCGACGCCGCCAGCGCCGCCGACCCCAGCAGCGGCGAGGCCAGCGCGGCCCCGCCGCCCGGCCCCGTGGCCGTCGACGGCCGCAGCGTCGAGTAGCGCCGGCTGCGCGGGCTCTCGGGCGCGCCCGGCTGCGCCGCCGCCTTGAGGATCGGCGACAGCGGCGTCGGCGGCGCCGGCGGCATCGCGTTGTGCGTCGACATGTCCTTGCCCTGCCCCGCCAGCGGCAGCACCTCGCCGTCCAGGCACACCGTCGTGTCCTGGAACGTCACGCGCTGCACCGCCCCGCGCATCGTGCGCCCGGCCAGCGGCGACCCGCCCGCCGAACCCACCACGTACGGCCGGTTCAGCTCCACCTCCACCGCGCTGCCGCTCTGCTCGTGCAGCTCAAAGATGCGCACCGCGTTGTCGTGCAGCCGCACCCGCACGTCGTCCAGCGTCAGCCGGCCCTCGGCCACCGACGTCAGCAGCAGCGGCAGCGCGTCCGCAATGCCCAGCGCCGGGTCGTCGTCCACCACGGCCGTCTCCGTCGACGCCAGCCAGTGCGCCAGCTGGTACGGCAGGCTGCCGATCGAAAAGACGTCAATGTCGTCCATGTGCTCCCACAGCGCCGCCTGGTCGTCCGCCGTCGGCAACAGCGGGCAGCCGGCGTAGTCCGCCTGCGACAGGTACAGCGCGTAGATGGCCACGTCGCACGTCACGCGCAGCCCCTTCTCCTTGCTGAGCGCGATCAGCCGGATGTCGTCGCGCGTCGTCACGTTGGTCACGTGGATCCGCCGGTTGTGCAGGCTGGCCAGCAGCAGCAGCGACGCCAGGTCCGTCGTCTTGGCGTCCGTCAGGATCGGCTTGTGCGTCGGCCACGCCTCAAAGTGCGCCGTCACCGCCGCCACCTTGCTGATGTTGTCCGACAGGTGGTTGAACGGGATGAAGAGCGAGCCCACCTCCGCCACCACCTGGCTGATCTGCGCCGCGTTCGTCGACGTCGCCGTCACCGACAGGTTGAAGTCGCAGTACACGCTGCCGCGGCGCCCGTTCTGCTGCGCCAGCTTGAGCGTGCGCGCGTCCGTGATCGCCCCGTCCACGCCCACCGGCATCACCCGCACCATGCTGAACCCGGCCGCGATCGACGCCCGCGTCACCGCCTGCAGGTCGCGGCTGCCGCCCGCCGCCACCAGCCCGGGCACAAACGCCGCCACGTTGACCAGCCCCGGCAGCACCACCGTGCGGTGGCTCGTCGTGTAGTCGCGGATGCTGACCGCCAGCTCAAAGTGCCGCGCCATCGCCTCCACCAGGATCTTGGCGTTCTTGACGTTCGTCACCAGCGGGATCTGGTAGTCCACCGCCATCCGCCGCGTCTGGTAGCCCTTGCTCATGTAGTTCGCCGGCCGCCGGTACTTGTTGTTCGACGGCAGGTTGATGTACAGGTCGATCATGTTCTTCGCCAGGTGCTGCGTCAGCGAGAACTCGCTCTTCTGGCCCCGCCCGCTGCTGCCCTCCTCCTCGTCCTCCGGGCCCAGCGCCTCCAGGTACTGCACCGGGATCCCGTGCTCCTGCAGGTAGTCCGCCGTGCCCGCCGTCGCGAACAGCTTGTAGCCCATCTGCTGCAGCTTCGCCACCGACGGCAGCATCTCCTTCTTGTCCTTGTACGACCCGATCGACAGCAGCACGTTGTTGCGCGGCATCTTGAACCCCGTCGACACCAGCGCCTTGAGGTACGCCTCGTACTTGTCCGCGCCGAAGCACGCCACCTCGCCCGTCGACGCCATCTCCACGCCCAGCACCGGGTCCGCGCCCGACAGCCGCGAGAAGCTGAACTGCGGCACCTTAACGCCCACGCACCCGGGCGCCAGCTCCACCGGCGGGTACTCCTCGAACGGCAGGCTCATGATCGCCAGCGTCGCCATCTCGATCAGGTCCACGCCCATCACCTTGGACACGAACGGGAACGACCGCGACGCGCGCACGTTGCACTCGATCACCTTGATGTCGTTGTCCTTGGCGATGAACTGGATGTTGTAGGGGCCCGTGATGTTGAGCGCCGCGCCAATCTTGCGCGTCGCCTCTTCGATGCGCGCAATCGTCGTCGGCTCCAGGTCCTGTGGCGGCAGGATCAGCGTCGCGTCGCCCGAGTGCACGCCCGCGTTCTCCACGTGCTCGGAGATGAAGTGCCCCACGAGCTTGCCGTCCTTGGCCACGGCGTCCATCTCGATCTCCTTGGCGTTCTCAATGTACTTGGTGATCACCACCGGGTGCTCGCGCGAGACCTCCGCCGCCTGCTGCAGGTACGACGCCAGGTCCGCCTCCGAGTAGACCGTGTTCATCGCCGCGCCCGACAGCACGTACGACGGCCGGACCAGCACGGGATACGACACGTTCTGGCAGAACGTGCGCGCCTCCTCGAAGCTCGTCAGCTCCTTCCACGTCGGCTGGTCCACGCCGATGCGGTCCAGCATGCGCGAGAACTTGTACCGGTTCTCCGCGGTGTCGATCATCTCCGGGTCCGTGCCCAGAACCTTGACGCCGGCACGCTGCAGCGGCAGAGCAATGTTGTTCGGCGTCTGTCCACCCATGGCGCCCAGGACGCCGCTGGCCGACTCTAGCTGGTAGATATCGAGGACCGTCTCGAGATTGATAGGCTCAAAGTACAGCCTGTCCGCCTCGTCGTAGTCAGTGCTGACCGTCTCGGGGTTGAACTAGGCGAGTGTTAGTCACTAGAAGGAGGGCCAAGAAGAAGGAGCTCTACTTACGTTCACCATCACGGTCTTCACATTCGAGGCCCGGAGTGTGCGGATCGCGCGAACAGAGCACCAGTCGAACTCGACCGAAGAGCCGATACGGTACACGCCGGAACCCAGGACCATGACACCGTGATCGTCAAAGGTGATGTCGTGCTCGGTAGCACTGTACGTCAGGTACAGGTAATTGGTGAAGGCGGGGAACTCCGCGGCCACCGTGTCGATCTGCTTGACAAAGGGCATGATGCCGGCTTCGAGGCGCATGCGGCGCACGGCGATCTCGTTGGAGCTCCAGAACTCGGCGAGCTGGCGGTCCGAGAAGCCGAGGCGCTTGGCCTGGAGGAAGAGGTCGGGCCGCTTGAGGATGTCACCGGTCGAGAGCGTCGACATGTGGCGGCCAAAGTCGCTGAGGCCCTTGAGCTTGTGCAGGAACCAGCGGTCGATCTTGGTCAGCTCCCAGATCTTGTCGACCGAGTAGCCGGCGTGCATGGCGTTCGCAATGGCAAACAGCCGCTGGTCCGAGGGGGTCTGCAGCTCGTCGTCGACAGACATCAGTGCCGACTTGGTCTGGCCGAAGCCCATGTTGTGCAGGTCGATCGAGCGAATCGCCTTCTGGATGGCTTCCTCAAATGTGCGCCCAATGCTCATGACCTCGCCCACGCTCTTCATGGAGGAGCCGAGCTGCGTAGACACGCGCGTGAACTTTTTCAAGTCCCAGCGGGGCATCTTCACGACGACGTAGTCGAGAGACGGCTCGAAGCACGCGCAAGTGACACGGGTCACCGAGTTCTTGATGTCCTTGAGCGGGATGCCGAGACCCAGCTTCGCTGCGATGAACGCCAGGGGATAGCCCGTCGCCTTCGAGGCCAGCGCAGACGACCGCGAGAGACGGGCGTTGACCTCAATGATGCAGTACTCCCGGGAGAACGGGTTGAGCGCATACTGGATGTTGCACTCGCCCACCACGCCGAGGTGGCGAATCACATTCACCGCCGTCGTGCGCAGCATGTTGTAGTCTTCGTCGGAGAGCGTCTGCGACGGCGCAACGACAATCGAGTCGCCCGTGTGGATGCCCAGGGGGTCGAAGTTCTCCATGTTGCAGACCGTGATGCAGTTGTCCTGGGCATCGCGGACGACCTCGTACTCAATCTCCTTCCAGCCCTTCATGCTGCGCTCAATCAGCACCTGGGGGCTGGCGGCAAAGGCCTTGTTGCAGAGAGCGATCAGCTCCTCCTCGTCGTTGGCGAAGCCACTGCCAAGACCGCCCAGCGCGTACGCGGCGCGGACAATGACGGGAAAGCCGATATCTTTCACGACGCGCATGGCCTCGTCCACACTGCTCGCCGACGCAGACTTGGCGCACTTCTCGCCAATGGACTCCATGCTGCGGGCAAACAGTTCGCGGTCCTCGGTCGTGATGATCGTCTCGATCGGCGTGCCCAGGATGGTGACGCCCAGCTCAGCAAACTCGTCCTTGAGCTGGATGCCGACCTGCAGCGCCGTCTGGCCACCAAAGGTGCAGTAGATGGCGTCCGGACGCTCGTAAACGATGACCTTGCGCACAAACTCGGCATTGACAGGCAGGAAGAACACCTTGTCGGCAAGACCCTTGGACGTCTGGATGGTGGCAATGTTGGGGTTGATGAGAACCGTGTAGATGCCCTCCTCCTTCAGGGCCTTGATGGCCTGGCTGCCGGAATAGTCAAACTCGCCAGCCTGGCCGATGCTCAGGCCGCCACTGCCCAGAACAAGAACCTTCTTGACGTGGACACGCGGGTGCAGGCGGTTGTTCTCCTCTGCCGTGCCGCCCGGGAAGCTGACGGGCTGCTTCAGATACGTGGCGTCGGCGGCGCACTTTGCGACAGTGTCGAGAAAGACGTCAAAGAGGAACTCGGTGTCGCGCGGGCCGGGAGTGCTCTCAGGGTGAAACTGCACGCTGAAGTGAGGGCGGCTGACGTGCATGATACCCTCGTTGCTGCCGTCGTTGGCATTGACAAACAGCTCCCGCCATTCAGAGTCGTCTGACATCCCAGAGGCATCAACAGCATAACCGTGGTTCTGCGACGTGATGTGGCAGAGACCGGTGACCAAGCTCGTGCAGGGGATGTTCTGGCCGCGGTTGCCGAACTTCATCTTGACGGTGCTGTGGCCCGTGGCGCGGGCCAGAAGCTGGTGGCCCAAGCAGATACCAAAGATAGGCACCGTGTTCTGCTTCACAGCAGAAGCGACGATCTTGCTGGTCTCCTCCAGGGCCGCCGGGTCACCCGGACCGTTGGACAAGAAGATACCGTCGCAGAGGCCGTTGCGTGCAGCCTCAGAAACGTCGTAGTTCCACGGGCAGACGAGAACCTCGACACCGCGCTTCAGAAGGCAGCGCAGCTGGTTGTATTTCATGCCAATGTCAAGGCAGATGATGCGGAGCGGGCGGCCGGACGGGTGCTTCTTGACGGTCACGTTGGAAGGAGGTTTGTACAGCTTCGGGGCCTTGATAGAAACTGCAGATACACTAGGTTAGCACTTGGACAAGTGAAAGCCAAAAAAAGGTGCTGTTCATCTTGCACTCACCCTCTGCAACAAGGTTCTTCTTGTTAGGGTCGACCCAGTCGATGGACTCGAAGTGCGCCCGCCAGTTCTGGGCGTTGTACGGCGCAATCAGCTCGTGGCCGCTTGCCACAGTGGCCGTGTTCTTCTTTTCGAGCAGCAGACGGCCAAGCGTGCTGCCGGACTCGCGAAGGTGCTTCGTGAGGGCCCGGGTGTCGACGCCGTGGATGGCCGGGATGCCCTGCTCCTTCAGCCAGGTGCCGAGGGACGACTCGGCGAGAAAGTGCGAGTAGTCCTCGCCGGAGTAGGAGGCCGTGACCAGGGCAGCAACATGGATCTGAGACGACTCAAAGTGTGCTGGCAGGTCGCCGAGAATGGCGTCCAGCGTCTCGCGCGAGGGCACGCCGTAGTTGCCGATCAGCGGGAAGGTGAGGACCAGGATCTGGCCGCGGTACGAGGGGTCGGTCAGCGACTCGGGGTAGCCGACCATGCCGGTCTGGAAAACCAGCTCGCCCGCCACGCTCTTGTCGGCGCCGAAGCTGTAGCCCTGGTAGACGCTGCCATCCTGAAGCTCGAGGCTGACCAGCTTTTCGGCAGCAGCACCGGTCGAGATGCGGCCCGACGCGGGAGCAAAGAAGGGGGCAGCCATGGCAGAGACGGCGTCGAGAGTGTCGATTGTAGTTGAAGATGCCAATTGAGATTGCCCGTGGTCGTTCGAGGACAGGGAGAAAAGAGGAAACAAAGAAAAAGAAGCAAAAAGACAGACAGCCGAGGAGCTGAGAGGCTCGAACGAGAGTCTGCAAGAGGCTCAAACTTCGTTCACGCGGTCTCTGGCCTGTTCTTCTTCTCCAGGTAGCTGCAGCTTGTCATGATACTCGAGGCGGTCCTTGGCGACGAGTTCAACGAGCGGCAAGACGTCTTGAAAAGACAAACAGAAGAAAAAATATTTTCTGCCGACTTTTACGTACGCAAGTAAACTTTTTTTTTTTGGCCTGGACGCGTTAAGGCTCCAAAGGCCCCGTTTTTCCTGTAAGTGCCGTGGCTTCCTTGCTGTGATTGGCCAATTCACATCACTTCTGTCTAGCGCGGGGTCGAGGTTGCCAGTTTTCTGGATGTACACATGGCATACTAATATACGCAAGTAGGTACCTCCATATATACGAAGCTACAAAGCGTTCCTTCCAAGAGCAGCAGTGCTACACATCTTCCAACAACTCTGCAACGTTCCTGCAGTTCGCTGTTGTCTGTCGCCTTTAGATTCTAGTTTGGGAAAGACCTTCCCGGGGTTGCTGCCTCCTTTGCGGCATGTTCTTAGTTTGCCCAAAATGGGTGTTCTTCACAACGATTTCGCCCTTCTTCCTCATCTCACGATACCTCGCTCCTTCGCCTTACCACTGCCACACAAAAGCTTCCCACCCTCGTTCCAGACCCGCAGGCTGCGAGCCCTCGTGCTCGTGTTAGCGCACTTTCCGCTCCTACACCGACACTTCCTTCCTGCAAGGCAGCACTAGTACCAGCACATCAGCCAATACGAGCACAACCTAACCAAGCGTCGGCGCCTGTGGCCAATAGCGATCGATGACCAGGGTCGTTTTTCAAGCAGCCTTCTCTTGAAGAGGGGTGCGGAGGGACAAGAAGAGGCGGCGAAGAGGTGGCGGGGTTGTCGAATCGACCTGGCCTCGGGCTTTCTGCACGAAACCGAAAGGGGCGGGCAATTTTTCGAAAGCGAGCGCGGTTGGCTGCTTGCATGAAGCAGCGTCCGTCTTCGTCTATGGTCTGCGGCTGGAGCGGCCGCTATGGCGGGATCTACCCAATTAGCGGCAGGCCTCAGGCCAGCCCGGCCTGCGCAGCTGTGTATGACGCCAGCCGGCGTCCGCTCTGAGGAAGGCGTGCCTTAGTTTGACGGGCTGTCCCCATGACTCTATAGCCTCTGCTGCTGCTGATCGGCAAGATAACAGACCACGCAAGCCAAGAAGAGGGTGTGAAGGGTGTGTGGGCCACAGCAGTACGCAACAGTATTGGACACACCTACCGCCAGTACAGCTGCCGTGCGACAGCCTGCCGAGTCGATCGAATGCTTCCTCCGTCCAAGCAAGACTGGTGAGTCTTGGCATCCCGCATGGAACGAACTCTCGTTTTGGCCTGCACGGAGCGTTTTTCCCTTAGCTGACGCCCTTCTAAAGCAGACTTCATGAGGCAAGAAGAGCGCGAAAGAAAAGCCAAAACAGTTTGGCCGTCATAGAAACGTCGCAAGAGTGTCTTGCAACGCACGCCTCGACCTGCTGCGCTACGGTGCACCCCTTGTCCATGCGCGCTCCTCAGCTTATCAAACTAAATTGATAGCGCGCGACCTCCTGGCGACAATCATTCCTCCCGCATCGACCATCTCGCGTCCTTCGCAGCACGGGCACCCCTTACTTTTGTACCTTTGTTATTCCACATTCCGTTTCTCGTTTTGCTTCCTTCCCCTCTTTTCCTCTTTCCATCTCTTTTCTGCTCCTCCCTTCGCAGGCGTCGGAGATGTCGTCTAGATCTTGTTGACGGCGGCGGCAAGGGATTGCCCTGCGACGCGAGGAGGATTGAGATCGTCACCGGTTTTCTGACGTCGTCCTTGGCCCTTTCCTCCCCTTTCTGCCTCCTTTGTGCTCTTCTTCGCTACAGCGCCTCTTGCTGTCCTTCTCCACTAGCTTCTGGCCCCTATCCAGAAGTCTTGCATTGCTCTTTTGCTTCTCTTCTTTTGCTTCTCGGGACTCGCCTCCCGGCCCGCGTCGGGCCATGCTGTCCAAGCTGACGCGTGCCGTCTTCGGCAGCCACCGTCGCGAGCCATCTTCACTACCGGATCTCGACACCGACCCAGGACCGAGTGTCGACCCTCGCACAACTCTGCACGACCAGAACCCGACTGTCGGACCGGCCAACACCACTTATGCACGGCTCCGCCATGCGACGGCCGACTTCACCGAGGCCGACGACGACGAGGACTCGGATGGCGCCGCCCACGGTGATGACTTTGGAGACGAGGAGGACGGCGCCCGGCGCTCCTCGCATGTCCTTCCCCTTTTCTCGGCCTCGCATCTGGGTACTTTTCCTTTCTTCCTCTCCATATGATTCTCCCCAGCCCACTAACCCTCTGCTAGATTCGCTTCCGGTCTACGACATCGTGCATGCAATCCGCATCATCGTCCAAGCACGCACGGAAACCACCCTCTCGTGGGACCAGTTGCGCTCGCCCCAGGTGTCGCAGTTTCTCGTCAAGCCCATGCAACAGCAGATCCGTTCCCAGCACTTCTCCCGCGCCACGCTATATGCCCTGATGGCCAACTGCCTGCAGTTCGCCAAAGAAAGCCAGCTTTACCCCGGAAACGCCGGCACCAGCAACACGCGCGCAAAGGTCTGCGAGCTGCTTGCCATCAAGCTTCTCAAGGAGTACACCACCCGCGAGCTGATCGATGCTTTGTCCTACGATTTCAACCCGCTACAGGGCCTTCCGGGCGTACCCTCTCCGCTACCCGGTTCTTCAGCCGCCTTGTCCCGCGACAGCCGCAACCAGAAGCTCAGCCCCGCAGCTCGCATCTCTACCCTTGAGGTCGCTATCCGCGCTTCGACAAAGCATTTCCTTGCACACCCTCTTGTTGTGCAGCAGCTCGAGGCCATTTGGAGCGGTGCTATCAGCTTCTACTCGTCCGCAGACTCACTCCATCGAAGCAAGGCCAACGCCCAACCTACGGCTGTCAGCCCCCAAAGGGGAGGGGACGCGTCCCGGGCCTTCCGCCGGCGACGAAGCAGCGACAACGACCCGCGCACCCCTCTGCTCGGACTCGGAGGCCAACAGCATTACCATGGACAACAGCAACCGCTCAAAAATGAACAGGGGCGCACAATGCCGCAACCCGGCCGGGACGGGCAGCCCCTGCATCGTCGCTCAGTCGCACTGTACGATCCACGAAATGCTTCGCCGTTCAAGTTGTCCCGTCTCCGGGTTCCCCGATACCGCCAGTTCTTTTCGACATGCTCTCTGGCCGTGCTCATCGGACTCTTCTTATCCGTGCTGGTCCAAAGCTCAAACCGCATCACCACGCTCGAGCTCGTCTTCTGGTTCTGGAGCGCTGGCTTCATGCTAGACGAGCTGGTCGGCTTCAACGAACAGGGGTTCTCGCTCTATATCATGAGCTTCTGGAACATCTTCGACCTCGGCATCCTCCTGCTGCTGATCATCTACTACTCACTACGCATCTGCGGCGTGTTTCTCGCGGATGCCCAGCAGTGGAACAGGAGCGCCTACGACATCCTCGCCGCAAGCGCCATCCTCCTGATCCCCCGCATTTTCAGCGTCCTCGACCACTACCAGTACTTCTCGCAGTTGCTCATCGCCTTCCGCCTGATGGCTGTCGATCTCGCCGCTGTCTTCGTTCTGATTGTGGTCTCCTGCTCGGGCTTCTTTGTCTTTTTCACCATGTCGAACCATGAGAACAGCGCCAGCGATGTGGCGTTTCGAATTTTCCAGCTCCTCATGGGCTTTACGCCAGCAGCCTGGGAGGTGTACGTTTTTCTGAGCCCCCTCTGGTACCCTCCTTTATTTATTTGATGTGACTAACCCCTTTTTTTAGGTGGCCGACGTATAACCTGCTTGGCAAGATCTTGATGGCACTCTTTCTCATTATATGTCACTTTGTTGTCGTGTAAGTCACGGGTTTAGACGTGACAGTCGTGGTGTCATCCCTTTCTAACGACCATTCAGAACAATTCTCATCACGGTGTTGACCAATTCGTTCATGGCCATTGCGTCCAACGCGAACGAAGAACATCAGTGCGTGGTCCCTCCGGCTGTTTACTCACCCTTTCAGCAGCAAACTGACATCCTAGGTTCCTGTTCGCCATCAACACAATATCGATGGTGAAAAACGACGCGCTCTTTTCGTATGTTGCGCCAACGAACATATTTGCGTGGGTGATGACGCCGCTGCGGTACTGCATGCCGCTTCCCCATTTTGTTGCGTTCAACAGACTGGTCATCAAGATCACGCACATGCCTCTGCTCTTTGGCATCTATATCTACGAGAAGTTCTTCCTTGCGCCGTTCATGTACGAGCCGACGGACTTGGTGGAGAACACGCGGGGACGACATCGGGGTGTTTCCATCATCGACCCTACGAACCGCACGGTCATGTTCAGCCCGAGCATTCGGGTCCGAGAGGAGTCGGTCGTTGGGTTCCAGAAAGACCGCGCGCTCGACGAGGTGTTCCGGCGCACGCCGGACATAGCGACACTGCGTACGCAAAGGCGAAACGAGCGGCGCAAGACGCAAACAGCAATCCGCAACTGGATGGACCACAACGACGGGCTGGTGGACTCGCTGCACAACTACCCGACGCTCAACAGCCGGCCAGACCACGAATGGCAGCGGCGGATGAGCATCCACCGAGACCGTAGCGGCTCACACAGGCTGCGCCACATGTCGGACGTGCGGTCGGCAGCCAGCGACCCCGCAGACCTTTTGTCGCTCTCCGCGATGCCTCTCTTCCCGTCGCGCGAGCAGCGGATGTTTGAGCGGCAGGACGTGCCACAGGGGCCCTTTGATGCGGCCTTCAAGGATCACACCGATGCCGAAGGCGACGACGAGCTGGTGACCAACGACGAAGACGAAGAAAACACGACGAACACGGGTGGACCGGGCCGAACACCCCAACACTCGATGCCTGGACAAGATGGTGGGGAGGAGGATGGGGAGGAAGAAGGCAACTACTTTGCCACGCCGACGGCGTCCCGGTTTCTGAACATTGCGGCGCGGTCTCCGCAGACGGCAACGAGCGACGAGGAGGAGGAGCAGGAGAGGGAGGGGCTGGCGGGCGAGAGCGCCCACCTGGACGCCATTGCGAATCGGACGGTGAGCCCGGCCAAGTCCATTGCGTCTCGGCGGGCGTTGCACTCGCGTGCGCTGTCGTCGACAACGATTCTGTACAATCCGCCCGATGCAGCGGGCGCGGGGGACGACGCGGTTCTGCGGCATGCTTCCCCCCGCTCGGTGTTGTCGCCCTCGTCGTCGATTGGAGCGGCAGTGGAGTCACCGCGCATGCGAACGGCGGTGGCAGGCCGGCTCGGGGCGACGCCAGGGACGCCTAGCGGAAGCGGACAGCGGTCGCCACACCGGCCGGCGACGCACAGCACAGCGCGGCCGCGGCCGATCCTGCCGCCGCGGGAGCCCACGCAGTCGTCGGCGGCGGGCCGGGCGGCGGCGGTGTACAACAACGCGGCGATGCTGGACACGCCGGCGCGGCGGGCGCAGCGGCGGATCTCGTCGTTTGACATGAGCACGGACGCGCAGTCGGACCTGACGTCGGCGGTGGGCGGGCCGCTGGGCGACGACGGGACGTTTGGGGGCGCGCTTCCGGGCAGTTTTACGTCGCAGCTGGCGCTGGCGACGGCGCTGAACCAGGCGCGGGCGGCGGGGGGCGAGACGGAGCGGGACCGGGACCGGATGAGCCGGCTGGTGCTGGCGAGGATGAAGACGCTGGAGGAGAGCTTTTCGGACGTGGTGCACGAGCTGCGGTCGCTGCAGAAGCAGCAGCAGGTGCTGGGGGGCAACATTGCCAGCGGGCGGGCCAGCAATGCGTCCAACTCGTCGGACAACGGCGAGGCCAGCCGCGAGGCGGGGCTGGGCGGCAGCGGCGGCGGGGTCAGGACGCCCGTCGCGGCAGCGGCTCCGCACCAGGCGCGACAGCGCGCGGCGGCGGCAGCAGCAGGCCGAGAAACAGCCAAGCTGGTGCGCAGAGCCAAGGGGAAGGAGGTGGAGCGGGCAGGGGCAGACGACGGGGACGGCGGCGGCGGCGACGGGGGCGGCAGCGACGAGGGCTTCTTTGGGCCGCGGAGTCCGTGAGTGGCGGTCTGGTGGCATGGGTTGACGGCGTTCTTTGCATTGCAGGCATTCTCTGGCGTTTTCTGGGTTTTGGTTGAACGTTGTTTATTTGTTTTGTTGCTAGCGATTGCATTCTCTTCCGTCTTTGTATCTGATGAGTCCGAATTCACCCCAAACACCAGTTCCTCTCTGCCATGCAAGCCTGGTCCCCCGCCTGTTCGTAGCTCCGTTCCCGTCGAACTGATCTGCCGCCCTTGAAACCAACCAACGCCGTGAAAGGTCGCACCGTCTTGTGCCGCCGAGGCCGCGCCTCAGATCCCGCCGCCGCTGCGGTCGACGCTGACGTACAGGTTGGGCACGGCGGCCCCCCCCGCCGCCGCGCGCTGCTGCTGCGCCAGCTCGTTGGCGCGCAGCGCGTTGGCCTGGTGGCGCACGGTCAGGGCGATGGCGGCGGCGGCGGCGGCGGCGGCGAGGGCGGCGGAGCGGAGGCGGCTGGAGGCGGTGAGCCGGGGTTGGCCGGGGGGGGGGTGAAAGCGAGGGGGAGACTGACCTGGGTGCAGCGGGTGGCATTTTGCAATCTGGTGGTGGGTGTGTAGTTGTGTTTTTGTCTTGTGTGTGTGTGTATTGCTGTGTGGAGAGTCGGGAAGCAGACAGAAGACGATGGACGGGACAGACGAGGGAAAGGAAGAGGAGGAGAGGAGAAAGTCAAGACCAACCGACCGGGCCAGCGGCCAGCCAGCAGACCTGCCCTTTTCGGTTGGGGCAGCGCCTGCGTTCACCGGTCGGCAGGGGGTCGCGTGCCTGCCTTCCCCAGACCGAGCGTACCCCAGACCCGCCGATCTCCCCGCTTCGCAGCAGAGTGGTGCACAGTCACGGCCAGGGCATGCCTTGTAAAGTCATTTCATTAAACCGACGCCAAACCTAGACCAAAAACGCCAAAACCTAGACCACAACCTAGACCAGACACCCTACTCAAACGACCCCCCCCCAAACAGCCCGCCCACGGCCCGCAGCCGCCCCGCCGCGCTCCGCACCTTCTTCGCCTGCCGCCGCTGGTCGCTCGCCGCCGCCGCCGCGCGCCGCTCCGTCTCGCGCGCAAAGTAGTGGATGCCCGACCGCGTGCTCGCGTTCTTCTTGATCCGGCCCGGGTCGCCGAACGCGCCGGCTGTCGCCGCCGCCGCTGCTGCCGCCGTGTCTGGTCGGTTGCTGCTGCTGCTGCTGCCGCCACCGCTCCCGCTGCTCCCGTTCGACGCCAGCGAGTTGGTCGTCGCCCGCCGCAGCAGCGTTGGCACGCGGACGCCCGTGGGGCCGGGCCGGCCCAGGACGCTGCCGGCATTGCTGCTGCTGCTGCTCGTGCTGTTCGTGCTGCTGCCGCGCTTGAGGCTGATGCGGTCGACGACGACCGCCGCCGCTGCGGTCCGCCGCGGGTGCCGGGCCGGCGCGGCCGCGCTGTCGTTGTTGTCGCCGCCGCCGCCCTCCTTGTCGTCGTCGTCCGAGCCGCCAAACTCCGACTCGGCCACCACCGACAGGCTGGCGGCCGCCGCGCCCGCGCCGGCGCCGCGGTCGTCGTCGCCGAGCAGGTGCGACAGCGACGCGCGGATCTCGCCGAGGCTGGTGGGCTTGCGGGCGGCGTCGAGGGTGGCCGACAGGCGGCGGTGGCGGCGGGGGTGCGGCTGTGGCTCGGCCGTTGTCGCTGCCGCCGCCGCCGCCGCCACCGGCTGGCTGTCGGGGATGGCCACGGCAGCGGGGGCGACCGTGGGTGGCCCGCGCGGTGTGCCATCGGCCGACGCCGCAGCCGACGACGCGGACGACTCGGCCCCCGCGGCCCCCGCGGCCCCCCCGTCGAACAAAAAGTCCATCTCGTCGTCGCTGCCGCGGTCCTCGATCGTGCGCAGGAACGCCTGGTTGCGCGGGTTGGCCGCCACCTTGGACACGCGCTCGTCGGCAAAGAGCGCCTGCTGCATGCGCGCAAACTGCCGCCGCTTCGCGCGCCGCCGCCGCGCCGCGCCGCCGTCGCCGTCCGAGTCGTCCGACAGCCCGAACGCGTCGGTGTCGCGGTCGCGCTTGCGCCGCAGCTGGCCCGTCGTCACGTCGCGGAACAGCTTCTCCACCTGCTTCTCGTCCTGCGCCCGCTCCCGGTCCGCGTAGAACGCCGCCAGCGCCGCCCGCTCCGCCGCCGCGCCGCCCTGCGGGCCCGCGTCCTCGTCGTCGTCGATCAGGTCCTGCACCGACGCCAGCGACGCCCGGTCGTCGTCGTCCTCCTCGCCGTCCGCGCCGCCCAGCCCCGCGTACTCGTCCTCCGACTCCTCCGCCTGCTCCTCCACCAGGTCGCGCGCCTTGCTCTTCTTGCGGTCGAACAGGGACGTCGGCTTCGTGCGAGGGGCTGCCACCATCTTGTTGTCCACAACGGGGTCTTCATCATCGTCGTCGCCCTCCTCCTCAACCTGGGCCACTTTCCGCACCAGACGACGACCCCGGGCCGCCACCGGCGTGGTGACCGCCTCCGCCGGCGTCGCCTGCCCCAGCACCACCGTCTCCACCGTCGCGTGCACATCCGCCGGCGCCGCCGCGCCCTGCTCCACGAACCGCACCTTGAGCGGCGTGTACGCCGCGTCCTGGCTCGGCTCCATCAGCCCGGCCGCGAACGGGTCGTCGTCCACGCTGTCCGCCAGCAGCAGGCTGTCGAGCCCGTGCGCCTGCGACTGGCTGAAGTGCAGGTGCACGGCCTGGCTCTGCGTCGCGGTGGCGGCGTTGTTGTGGCTGTCGTCGTTGTCGTCGTGGTCGCCGTGCCGCTGCTGCATCTTGAGGAGCCACTCCTGCGTCGTCGGCTGGCTGTCGAGGACCATGGCCTGCGATGTTGTGGTGGCAGCCGCCGTCGGGATGGCCCCGAGCGTCGGCAGCACAAAGTCCGACGGCAGCGGCGAGCCGCTGCCGCTGCCCGGCTGCTGGCTGTCGTCCGCCAGCGTGCCGGCAAAGATCTGCGTCAGCCCCATGCCGGCCGGCGCGCCCACGGCCACCGGCAGCCCGGGGATGAACGGCTTGGTCGCCGACCGCAGCACCGACGTCGGCGCCTGCGGCGAGTCGCTGCCGGCGGCGGCCGCGGCGGCGGCGCCCGCCAGGCGCGACGGCGTCTTGGCAAAGAGCGCGCGCGCCTTGGCCAGCGGCGTCTGGGCCGTGGCCATGGACGGCGTGCGCACCGTCGCCGGGCTGCTGCCGTCGTCGTCGTCCGAGTCGTCCGAGAGGACCACGGCCACGCGCCGCTTGCCCAGGCGCGGACCGCGGCCCGCCCGCGTCGGTGTCGCCTCGGCAGCATCGTCGCCGCTGTCGGCCGCTGCAGCCTCCTTGGCGACCGCCTCGACCGCCGCCTCGGCCTTGCCGCCGTCCTCGGACTCGTCGCCCGACGCCGCCTCGTCGTCAATGAGCGCCCCGTCCATCTCCTCGTCCTCGTCGGCGTCGTCCCCCTCGTCCTCGTCCTCGTCCGAGCCCGACAGCTCAATCTCGCGCTCCTCCTCCTCCGCCTGGCCCGGCGCATAGTCGTCCTCGTCGTCCTCGTCCTCGCTGTCGTCCCACGCCAGCGGGTCCGCCTCGTCGCCGCTGTCCGCGTCGCCCCGCGCCCGCGCCTCCGCCTTGGCCTTCTTCGCCGCCGCCCGCTCGCGCCGCGTCAGCGCCTCGCCCTCCTGCCGCGCCCGCGCCACAATGTCCTCCACCTCCGCCAGCTCCTGCTCGCGCTCCGCCTCCGTTACAATCCGCACCCCCTTGGCCCGCAGCACCGCCAGCCGCTCCTCGCGCTCCTGCCGCGCCTGCTGCCGCGCCCGCTCCTGCAGGCTCTGCTCCAGCTCGCCCAGCGTCAGGCCGTCGGTCTTCTGTGTGGCCGATGCCGCCGCTGCCGCCGCCGCCGCCGCCTTGCCCGCCGCCTTGCCCGGCGACCGGATCTGCGCCAGCCGCCGCAGCGCCAGCAGCGACCGCGGCTCCTGCTCGCGCTTGCGCGGCGCGTTGTCAAAGAGCGCGTCCAGCTTGTTGCGCGCCGTCGCCACAATCTCCAGCGCCTCGTCGCCGTCCGAGTCCACCAGCACCAGGTTGGCCGCCTGCGTCGGCAGCGGCGGCATCACCACGCGCACGTGCCGCTTGGGCGCCGGCTGCGTGGCTGCCGCTGCCGCTGCTGCTGCCTCGCCAACCGCCTCCACGGCCTTGCCCTTGCCCTTGTCCAGGGCGGGCCGCGCCATCGCCGGCGGCGGCGAGCTCGGCGGCGTGTCGACGGCGTCCGACGGGTTCTGCGGCGACGACGGCGACGTGGGCCGGCTCGAGCTGGCCGGCACGGCCGGCGTGTTCGCTGCCATGTTTGCGTTCGTATCCACCGCATCCGCCGCCGCCGCACCCCCCGGCCGGAAGTTGAACCGCTCAAACAGCGCCGCCTTGGTCAGCTTCTTCTTGGTCTTGGCCTCGTGCGCCAGCTGCAGCCCGCGGCTCATGCGCTGCGTCTCGCGGTGCATCTCCTCGAGCGCCTTCTTGCTGGCCTTGCGCGCCCCTGGCCGCCGCCCGGCCAGCGTCTGCGTCAACTTCCGCCCGCCCTCGTCGTCGGTAATGTCCGAGACGCCGGCGTCGTCGTCGTCGTCGGCCAGGTCGGCAATGTCCCGCATCACCTGGTCCTCGTCGTCGCCGTCGTGGTCGTCGTCATCTGTGGCTGCTGCGGCTTCTGCCGCACGCGCCGCGCGCGCCGCCCGCTTGTGCTCCTCGGCCTCTTCCCGCACGCGCGCCTCCTCGCGTTTCCGCGCCACCAGCGCCTGGAAGCGCGCGTGGCGGTCCTCGCCGGCGGTCTCCGTCGGCAGTGGGACATCTCCCTCTTTGGTGGGCGTCATGAACATGCCGGGTGAGTCGGGCGAGCCAGGCGTCGCGGCCGCCATCGGGTGCCGGTTCTTTGCTGGTGTGACGAACACATCCGCCGAGGAAGAGACGGACGATTCGCGCGTCGCCGCCCCTCTGCTGGGAGTGACTGGCGAGGGTGTCTCGTGCAGCCGCGGCGCGCCGCGGTTCATGAGCCGCCTGCGGGGAGCGACAGCCGGTGTGCCCTCGTCGTTGTCTTCCTCCACGTCGTCGATTTTTCTGGTGTCGTCCTTTTGCTTTTCCGCTTCCGCCTGCTTCTGCTGCTGCGCGAGCATCCGCTTGACGCGTTCGCGTGCATCCCCTGCGGCCGGCACGTCGTCCGCTGCCGGCTGCTCGGCCGCTGCCGCGGGCGGAGGCGCGGCCGCCAGGACCGCCTGCATGCGCGCCGCAAACCGGCCGCGCGGACGCACCTCCACGTCGCTGTCGCTGTCTTGGTCGCTGCTGTTGTGGTCGCCGCCGCCGCCGAGTGCCGGGACGGGGGCCGCCGTGGCCGTCTTGCCCGTCTTTCCGCGGCTGGGCGTCTTGTTCTCCTGGTCGCTGTCGTCGCTGTCCATCGAGGCAAACAGCGAACGGAGCTTCGTGCGGGGCGTCATCGGCGTCGCCACGACCGAGTCGGCGTCGGAGCCAGACGACCGCCCTGCTGGCGACGGTGTCCGGGAGAGGGTGGCCATGGTATGGCAGGATGGGGGTAGGACGCTCTGTTGCTAGTGTGTATACCGGATTATAGTCATTGGTGATAGAGAGGGTGAATAAAGAAGAAAGCGTAGAGAATAGAGAAACAGATGAAGAGTTAAAGTGGGAGAAGGCACAGAGGAACAGATGAAGAGTTAAAGTGGGAGAAGGCACAGAGTATAGAGTAGAGCAAGACGAGGTTGGCTCGTGGAGACGCTGTGTGCTTTTTGTGGAGAAACGCGGTGCGAGACGCGTCTGGCCGTTTGGCGACGCGGGCGCGGGCGCGACGCCTAAAACAGCTCCGCTTCTGCTCCCCGCTGTATTGACTCCCTGTACCCGCCTGTAAGTTTCAACTACAGGGAGCTAACCCGACCATCTTATAGTGGAGGAAAGGTCGGGTTACAGGGGTGATGGTCGGCCCAGGCATGATGGTCGGGTCGACAGGCAAGATGGTCGGCTCAACTCAGGCAAGATGGTCGCGTTGTGCTGAAGACTCATTGAACTGTGAGAAGGTCGGTTACCAGGGTGTTGGTCAGGTTAACCATGAGATGGTTGGGTTATCCCACAGATGGTCGGGTCAATCAAGAGATGGTCGGCTTGACATGAGGTCGAGGAGTTGGTCGGGTCAGCTAAGATGGTCGGGTTATGTGCAGACCGTATACACGACTGACCAGCATTTTTAACGTATGTGGTATTTCAGCAGGAGCCCATAGTCTCTATCAAAAGGCTGTCGGCGCCAGCACAAAACAAAACGACAACAGGTATAAGCCAGACAGTGTATCGTACAAGAACGGGCGTCGGAAAGACATCCAAACGCATCCAGCAGAGAACCAGAAAGCAGAGAACGGACACAAAAAGGAGAAACGACGACCGCAAAACGCCATCAAGACGCCAAGACCGTAAGCCAGAGAGGGTGTCGCCAACAGAGCAACAAACAAGAAAGAATGAAGAAAAAGAAAATAGAAAAGAACCAGCTGTAAAGCACCAGATGCGCCTGTTGCCCCGGCCACCCATGCGGTTTTCCTGAAGCCCACCCATTTTGAAACGAGAAAAAAGAACAAAGATGAAAGAGATGGGGGAGAAGAAGGGGAAGAGAAAGGAGAAGGGAAGAGAAGATGAAAGAACCGAGTGCCGCCGTCCTGTCTTGCCGTAGGGTATCGAAATCCCGCTCGTGTCGGTCGTGTCGAAAGAAGAAAACACAAGAGGCCGGCTCCCTCTCATCCCACGGCAAGACAAGACTCCAGCACGCCGTTCAGCAGATCTGCCTCGCCGTTCTCTGCACCCTCCCACCAGGCTTCATCGCTGTCCACGTCCATGTGGTCCGCGTAGCCCACGCCGTTCGGCAGACCGCCGCCGGCCGCAGCCTTAGCGAGCCATGCCGCGTCCTTCGCCGCAGACCCCGCGGACAACGACAGGCCGGTCCCGTCTGCCGCTGCTGCGCTGGTCGGGCCGGGGCCCGTCCCGTTCACGATGCCGCCCACGTCGCCTGGCCGCGCCGCGCCCGTCACCGAGGAGGTGGACAGCGATTTCTCCATGTCGACCGCCGTCGCCCCCAGCGTCGAAGCCGCTGCCGCCATCGGCGCAGACAATGCCGGCACCTGCAGCGACGACGACGCGCCGCCGCTGGCGCCCTGCTCGCCGCCAATGTAGGCGTGGTCGTCCCAGCCCTCCAGCTCGCCCTCCCGGTACGCGGCCATGAGCGAGTGGCCCACGATTGGGAACTGGGTCAGGCCGCAGTCGCCCATCTCCAGCGCGAT
Source organism: Ceratocystiopsis minuta (assembly GCA_001676865.1). Classification (NCBI taxonomy): domain Eukaryota; kingdom Fungi; phylum Ascomycota; class Sordariomycetes; order Ophiostomatales; family Ophiostomataceae; genus Ceratocystiopsis; species Ceratocystiopsis minuta. The sequence goes on from LZPB01000049.1 coordinate 44,258, forward strand.
CCGCAGCTCGGCCAGCCCCAGCGGGCCGCGCTCGCTCGCCTTCTTCGCCTCGATGGGCAACAGCCCGGCCTTGTCGCGCTGGATCTCGCCGCGGTGCGCCCGCTCTTCCTCGCGCGCCAGCTGCCGCCGGTACTTGCGCGTCTGCACCCAGTGGTTGCCGCCGAATCCGGCGCTGCCAAACTCGCCCGGGCCATTACTCCGTGTCCGGCTAAAGACCGACGACAGCACCTCCTTGATGAACGTCTCCGTCGCGACGGACATGAAATGCGCGGCCTCGGGCGCGTGGCCGGACACAAGGCCGGCTTCGTAGCACAACGGCAGCATGCGCGATTCGATGTTGCTCGTGTCGGGGAACTCGCCCGACTCGACCGCCAACGGCTGCGCAAAGCGTTTCCGGATTTCGAGATCGAGATCTGGGCATGGTTAGGTACCAAGATCGGACAGGAAGAAGAAATCCAACAAAACAAACATACTTCGCCGGTTGATGCCCCCGCTGGCACTGGTCGGCATCTCGACGGCGCGGGGGCCTTTTGACCGGTGCTGCTCCGTAAAGACGTTCGCTAGCGAATCGTACGGATCAAACTACAAGATCACGGTCAATGTCTGTCTGCGCGGCGGGATCGCGTCACGGGAACAGCTCCATACCTCGTTGTGAACAATATCCTTGATCCGTCGCCGGTCCTTGCTTGGCAGCAGCATGACCTCGCCCTTGAGCCGTCGCTCGTTCGCATCGCCGCTAGACGCCTTATTGCCCAGGCCTGACGAGGGCTTGTCATTAGCACTGACCCACGGGGCCAGGCCCGAGTCGGGCATCTCGCGCGTCACATTGCCGTAGATGGCTGCGATCAGCTGGTTGTGAAGATGTTCCTTCTCGCCGTTGGGCGACGCAAGGATGGGGTCGATCGTGTTCGAATACTCCGCCTGGTTGAGGCGGCCTGCAGCGCAATTGGGTTAGCCAGACCAGCAATCATCCATGAGGAGGGAGGCGCATACCAATAAGGAATTGCGTGGTGGCATCCTTGTAGGTTTTCCACTGCTCATTGCCAATGGCGGCCTTAAGCGCCACATAAGCCTGCTCGAGCTCTATTCGTTGCGGGATGGCCTGGCTGGTCTTGATCGGCTTGAGCACCGACACCGTGATGGACTTGTTGGAGAGGACGGGTGTTGCGAGCCCGACCGCCGGCCGGCTCAAGTCGGCGGGGTTGATGTCGGGCATGGCGATGGCAATGGCAACGACGGTAGGGCAACAGTCGCACAGAAGGGGGTGTAGAAGCGAGCGATGGCGGCCGGCGAGCGAAAGCCGAGAGAGACGCGGAGGGCGGACGAGGCCCAAGAAAAAACACCAGAAAGCGCACGCCGGAAAGACGGGGGAGAACGCCGGGGAGCACTGCGCCGCGCAAAACGAGCAATCATGCGCGCATGGATGCGAAGACAAAGCGCATGGACAGCCGGATCCGATGCTAGATGGATGGCGTTTGCATGTTGTGGCGCGGGATCGATGGCGGCGCGGTCGGCGTGGGCGGCTGGAGGTAGGAATATTGAGAGACGAAGTTGAAGATTCGGCGATGCTTGGGGCGCTTTCCGGCAGCCAGTAGCAGCCCGTCTTGGGGGGCTGCGCGCCCCGAAGCAGCGCCGTAGCCGGTACCTATTTTCCGCGCTACTGCAGCGCCTGGAAAGCGGTACCGGTACATCGAGACCCCTCATTGGAGCCAAAAGCCCGCTGGCGGGAAGGCACGCGTCGGGTCGGTGTGCTCGTAGTCGCACCTGCCCCGTCGCGCGCCGGAGCAACAGCGGGACGCGACTCCGCACTGTCAACGCTGCCTGCGCCGCCCTGCGACTTCTCCCGGCTTTCCAGACCTCACCCGCACCTCTGCCTGCCCCCCCCCCTCTGCCGCCATGGACCGCCGCCCGCGCAAGCCCCCGGCCGCGGGCTCGCCTGCGTCGGCGCGCAAGCCGCGCGCGCCCGTCCTGTCGGACCGCATCAACACGGCCATCAACGGCCTCATCCACCGTTTCGTGCCCGACGACCCCCACGAGGACGAGGAGACGGCACAACGGCGCCAGAAATACTGCTACGACCTCGTGCGGTCGGTCCTGGAGGTGTATGTTGTGGCTGTTTGTGGCTCTCCCCTGGTGTGCCCGCCGATTGTGATTACTGACACTTTGGACAGCCCCGACTCCGCCGACCTGGCCGCCGATGTCAACCACACCATGGACCTGATCCGCAAGAAGCTGACCGTCGACCGGCCCAACGACGCCTGGCGCTTTTCCCAGCTGTACACGCGCCTGTTGGCCTTGCCGGTACTCAATCAGAAATGGGCCATTCTGTACCTGCTGTACCAACTGTCTGACTCGCCCGACCCGGACGACCCCCTCCCCGTGCTCCCCAAAGTGCCCGAGGAGGAAGGCGAGCAGGAGGAGCAGGAGGACGAAGACGGGGAAGAGGAAGACGACGACAACGACGACGACGACGACGACCAGCGCAGCGCCCCTCCCAGGCGAAGCACATCCGAGGCACCAGAGCAGTCCACCCGGCCAGGAACGGCCGAGACGGCAGGACGGTCCAAGCGCACGTCCCAAGCATCGACACGCTCGCGGCAGCCCACGCAGGAAGAAGCCGTGATGGACGAAGCGTTTGCGCGCGGCGGGCTCAAAAAGTTCCCGCCCGAGAAAGCCCGCAGAGGCCCCGACGACGACGACGACGACGACGACGCGCCTTCGCCACGAAAGGTGGCGCTCAAGTCGACCCGTCTGGCCGACAGCCACGTCGAGACGAACCCGAGCGAGACGGCCCTGCTGCGCGACCTGCCCTTTACGCTGCAGGGACTGGACTCGGCCACGATGGTGTTCACCAAGGAGAACACGGTGCTCGTGCTGCCCGCGACGCTCCCGGTGCCCATCGTCTCGCTGCTGCACACGCTCGCCGAGCCGGCGTTGCTGTACCGCAAGCTGGACGCCTTTGTGCGCTCGCCCGCCGAGGGCCTCCTGGGGCAGAGCCTGCGCGCGGCCATTGGCGACGAGCTGCGGGCGTACCTGCGGCTGGTGGCGACACTCGAGAGCCAGATCCGGCGCGCGCTGGCGACGCTCGACGACGGAGAGACGGAGACGACGCCGCAGCGCGGCATGGGGCGGGCGGGCGTGACGCTGAAGCGGTGCGTGGTGTGGACGCGCGAGGCGACGATGGGCCTGCGGCTGATGGCGCTGATTGCGGAGGAGGCGCCCAGCAAGAAGGGCGGCCAGCTGATCTCGCTGATCCACGGCTTCTCGACGGCGCACGGCGACCCGACGGTGGGCGCGTTTGCGGAGCGGCTGCTGGCGCCGGTGGCGCGGCCGTTCTACGACATTTTGCGGCGGTGGATCTACGACGGCGAGCTGGCGGACCCGTACCGCGAGTTCTTTGTGCGCGAGCAGGACGACGCCAACGCGAGCGCGGACGCGGCGCGGCGCAAGGAGGCGGCGCGGGCCAAGGGCCACAGCTCGGTGTGGAACGACAAGTACGAGATCGCGGTGAACATGATCCCGACGATTGTGCGGACGGAGCTGGCGGAGAAGGTGTTCCTGATCGGCAAGTCGCTCAACTTCATCCGGCACAGCTGCGGCGACGCGGCGTGGGTGGACAACTACAGCAAGGGCGCGTCCAAGGAGCTGCGGTACGGCGACACGGCGACGCTGGAGGCGTGGATCGACGAGGCGTACAAGACGACGATGCGGCGGCTGATGCACCTGATGACGGCCAAGTTCCAGCTGTTCGAGCACCTGGCGGCGCTCAAGAAGTACGTGCTGCTGGGGCAGGGCGACTTTGTGGCGCTGCTGATGGAGTCGCTGGCGCCCAACCTGGACCGGCCGGCGACGGCGCAGTACCGCCACACGCTGACGTCGCAGCTGGACCACGCGATCCGCGGCAGCAACGCGCAGTACGAGCCGCCCGAGATCCTGCGCCGCCTGGACCAGCGCATGCTGCAGCAGTCGCACGGCGACACCGGCTGGGACTGCTTCACGCTCGAGTACAAGATCGGCGCGCCCGTCGACTGCGTGGTGACCGAGTGGGCCAACAAGCAGTACCTCAAGGTGTTCAACTTTTTGTGGCACGTCAAGCGCGTCGAGTTCGCCCTGGCCTCCACCTGGCACAAGAGCATGACCGGCGCGCGCGGCGTGCTGCAGACGCGCGACTGCGCCGTGCACCAGACCTGGAAGACCACGCGCGGCACGCTCGCCGAGATGGTGCACTTTGTCGGCCAGCTGCAGTACTACATCCTGTTCGAGGTCATCGAGGCCAGCTGGGACGCCCTGCAGACGGCCATCCGCCGCGACGACTGCACCCTCGACGACCTCATCGCCGCCCACACCGCCTACCTGACCTCCATCACCCACAAGGGCCTGCTCGGCGTCCGCCGCCGCGCCTACGTCGAGCTGCGCCAGGCCGCCCAGCACGCCCAGCAGCAGCAGCAGGCCGCCGCCGCCGCCGCCGCCGCCGCCGGCGTCCACAACCCCGAGGCGACCGCCGCGGCGGCCGCCGCCACCGCCGCCCTCGCCGACATCCCCGCCGAGGACACCAACGGGTTTCCCGCCCAGCTCAAGGAGCTGCTGCGCATCATGCTGGCCTTCCGCGACGCCGTCGACGGGCTCTACAGCTGGGCCGTGGCCGACTACACGCGGCGCCAGGAGGCCGACGTGCTGCGGGGGCACGGCAGCAACAGCGGCAACAGCACAGCAGCCGGGTCCGGCGCGAAGCCGGGCGCGAAGAAGGCGGCGGCGCACGTGGCCGACGACGACGACGAGCAGGGCGAGGGCGGCGGCAGCGGCGGCGGCGGCAGCAGCAGCGGCGCCGCGGCGGCCGTCGCGTCGGAGCTGCCGGCGCTGCAGCAGCGGCTGGCGGCGCTGGCCAAGACGTTCCGCAAGCGCGTGGTGTACCTGCTGGCGGACCTGGGGTACCAGAAGGATGCGGACCTGCGCTTCCTCGGGGTGTCGATGAACTTCAACGACGTGTACACGGTGCAGCCGGGGAAGCAGCGGCAGCCGGCGCAGCGGTAGCCGCCGTCACGACAGAATGAACACGAACGCGTCTTTTTCCTTATGATGGGTGCATCGTCGGCGGCAAGGGATCTTCCTCTATATAAATAGAACACATCGTTCCACGCTCGTCCGTCTCGTAAGGAACCGGAAATCCCATTCGAACTACCAGATGCCCTGGCCGCCCGCAAAACAAGCAACACTATAAAAACACAAAAAGCACAAGCAAACCAGCTGGTGAAACGCCCAAGCCCTCCCTAATCCATGCCACCCTTCTCAAAAGCAGGAATGAAACATATCCTCGAAAGATGCTTCCTTACTCCAAATGTGTGCACCAAATCCATGCAGTCCGTCTTTTGTTCCCGGCCGGGAGATCTGTAAAATGCCATGTGGAAATGCGAGAGACAAAAACAAACGCGTAACAAAACAAACCACAAAACAAAGCAATACCTCTCGCGATGCAAACATAGTCATGTCCTGATCATAACAAAACGTTATCTTGCCCAAAGACAAGAGAAAAAGAGCTCCTCCCCACCCAAATAGAAAAAATAACGAGAGCCTCCCGCCTAGACATCTGTCATCTCCGTGTCGAGCTCCGCCGCGGTCGGCTGCGTGTCGTCCTCGTCGTCTTCCGGGCCCCAGTTGCCCTCGAAAATGGTGGCCGGCGCCCGGCGGCGGCCGTGCACCCATTGGAGCGACGCCGTCTCGAGAATCTCGTGCACCGTCGGCCGGCTGGCCGGGTTCGGGTTGATGAGCGTAGCAACAACCGAGTCCAGCGAGCCCGCATCGTACTGGTTCACCATGAATGCGGGCGGGCGCTCCAGGCCCATCGGCTTCTTGTCGACGAGCGAGCCGAAAATGTTGCCGGCTGGCTGACGCGCCTTGCCAAACTCAAACGCGGGCGGTGGTGCCCGGCCCGGCGTCGTGGATGCGAGGTCGAGTGCGTCGGCGGCGCTGTAGCCATCGTGCACGCCCTCCGCGAGGGGGCTGATGACAGGCATGCCCGCATCGTCGCGCAGGAGCGCATTGGCCTCGCCCGCCGTCAGACTCGGCACGACCGACATGTCGCCCTCGCGCAGGGCGACCCAGATCGGCCCGTTGTCCGGGAGGAACACATTGCACGCAATCTCGAGCACAATCAGGCCCAGCGAGAACACATCGGCCGGCTTGTCGTACTCGCCTCGGAGAATCTCAGGGCCGATGTACTCCCGGTCGCCCTCGCCCTCAATGCCCTTGGGCACCGGCCACTGCGCCGCCATGCCAAAGTCGCCGATCTTCAAGTGCCCTTCGTACGTGACGAACACGTTGGCAGGCTTCAGGTCGAGGTGGACGAACCCGGCGTCGTGCACATAGCGCAGGCCCTGCGACATCTCCAGCAAAATCTTCCAGATGCGGAAGTCGTCGAGACGCCCGTGTTCGCCAGCCTTCCTAAGGAAACTGTCCAGGCCACCCTCGTCGCAGAACTCCGTCTGGATGTAGAGATGGCCGCTCTGCTCCCAGTGGTCGAAGATTTGCAGCACGTTTTCGCAGTCGCGGACGGCCTCGAGCACGGCCACCTCTCTAAGCTTGGCCTGGCGCTCCTTCTGCCCGAAGATGGGCAGACGCACTTTCTTGACTGCGTAGACCTTCTCCGCAGCAGACACCGACGACAGAGCGCTCGTGGGCGTGGCCGCAGTGCGCGACTTGCTTGGCGTAGTGCTAAAGCTGAAGTAGTCCGACGCCGCACGGTCCCGAACCGAGGCCTGGCGTGTGCTCACGCGGAAGACCTGTGAGAATTCGCCCTTTCCGATGCACGCGACCTTGCCAAACATGGAGCCCAGCACCGCGTCTGCGTCGCTAGGGGCCGCAGCTCCGTGAATGGGCGTGATGCTGGCACGGTAGTCTGTAATGCCGGTAAACGCTTCCCGGTCCGCCGTCGGTGTGGCTGGCGGAAAGGTCGCAGACGTGGGGCTCAGCATTCGCGACGGCGCTGCGATTGTCCTGGACGTTGCGGCGCCATCACGGTTGGCGAACAGAGGAGGACGGTTCGAACCAGGGGGTCCCATACTACGGGCATGGTCCAGGTTGTGCAAGATGCTACTCTCGCGGGGCGTCTTGGGGGACGATCTCTCCGAATCGGAACTTGCGCCCGGACTCGCTGTTGGATAAAGTTAGCAGTGTACACAGAAAGGCAACGGGCAGTCATATTAACGTACGCATGGGAATGGATGCCCGTCGTCTCGCGACGACAGGAGACGGCGTAAAACCAGTAGGGCCCGTCGGGGGTTCCCGCTGCGGCGTGGCGTTGGTCCTGTTGCTGTTTCCGAAGATATTCTTGGCTAGGACCGACTTCGTCGGCGTCGGGGGCAAGTCGAACATGTCCGTCGCCCCCTGGCTGTCGCTGACGTCGCCGTCCATGCTCAGAATGCTGGCCTTTCTGGTGTGGCTAGACCGCAGTTTGAAAAAGTTGACGACGCTTTCCCCGGCATTGTTCGCCGACGCCCCGCGCGGCTTCACCGGCACGTTGTTGAACGGCGTCTCCGGATGCGCCGCCGAGATGAAGAAGCGCCGCGGGCCCTGCTTGCGACCACTGCCCGAGGAGGGAGGATATGTGTTGGACGGGTACACCTGCTTCTTGCAGGGCGTGTCGGGCATGACCAGGGACTGGTCGCTCCCGCGCAGCTGGGCGGCCTCGTCATCGACGCTGCGGTTCATCTTGGAGACGAGACCGGCGGAAGCAAACACAGACTGCAGGGGGCGGGCAGACTTGTACTGCGGTGTGGCGACTGGCTCGGCTCGTGGTCTGTGGGCCGTCAACGGGAGAGACCGCGCAAACAGTGACGCCGGACGCGGGCGGTCGGGCGGCAGCTGCACAGGGAAATGGGTCGGAGAGTCGTCGGGCATACTGGACCCCGACGACGATGTAGTCAGGGTGCGCGAGAGAGGATGCGGTTGGTGCGGCTGCTGGTGCTGGTGTTGATGCTGGTGCGGTGCAGCGCCTGTTGCACCTGTTGTGCCCGCGGTCCCGCTAAACAGGGACAGCGGCGGGCGGTCCAACCCGTGGAGGGAAGGGTTTGGCAGCGGGCCCCTGCTCCGAAATGGGCTCTCGCGCGGCTCTGGCTTGAGGAGCTGGTCCAGGGACGCCCGGGGCTTGGTGCGAATGTGCGGCGGCGTGAACGTCCACTCGTCAACGGCCATTTTGGGTTGCTGCGGCGAATTCTGGAGATGCAGTTGCTGTGCCAAGTACTTCTCGCCTTGGCGACGACCCCAAGAGGAGCGCGGATCGTGGCGCTGCTGCAGGGTGGACTTGCGCAGCGTCGATGTTCGCTTGGTCAGGGACGAGGATGTGGAGGAAAGAGAAAGCGAGTGGAGGTCAGCCGGGGCAGCAGCCGAAAACACAGGTGCCGGAGCAGCTGCGGACATGGATGGAGAAGGAGAAGCAGGGGCAAACGACGACGCAGCGGCTGGTTCGGCGGTCGTCGGGGGAGGCGGGGTGGTGGATGCCATGGCCGTGTCGGCGAACTGGTCCTCGCGGCTCGCGCCATCTTCACAGATCTCGAAAGACGTGCGCGAGGACGGTGCGGTGTTGGGGGGAGGGGCGAAATCAAAAACGTTGAAATCGCTGCCCAGGCTAGAGACGCCGTGCAAACTACGCCGCTTTGCGACCGGGCTCCGGCGGCTGGCCTGGTCCAGGTTCATGATGGAATCGCTCCGCTTCAGAGGGCTCGCCGTGGCCGCGGCCAGCGCATCCCGGACGTCGCCGGAGAGATCGAGATGCATGCTGTGGCGCGAAGGCTTGTCCTGGCTGTTGCGCGAGGGCGAGCCAAAGGCGCGCAGAATGCTGCTGAACTTGGCGCTGGTGCTGATGTAGTTGTTCTCCTGCCCTTGCCCCAGCAGGGGCTCGGACAGCGCCGTGGAAGGCCCCGGGTGGCTCGTGGGTGCGGGCGGTGTGGGTGCTCCATTTCCCATATCGGCGTTCACGCTCAGGGCGCGCTTCAGCGGGCTCTTTGGCGAGTACCGGATCAGGCGCGCGGCCGGCTTGGAACCGGTCGTCTTGGGCCGGACCGAGCGCAGGGACAGCTTCATGCCCGTGCGCAGAGGGGTTGCAAAAATGGACGGGGTGCTGGTCTGGACGGGAGTTGCTTGCTCTGCTTGTTGCTCTGCTTGTTGCGCTGCTGCTGCGGCGGCGGCTGTGCCGGCAACGGTGGCCAGAGGCGAGGCCATGGCGTCGTCGTAGTCGCAGTCGTTGGATAAGGATGAGAGGGAGGAGGCGACGGACAGGGATGTGGGTAGGCCTGGGGCGCTGGCAGGCATCGCGTGCGCCTGCGGGGGTGGACACGGCGTGTGGGGAGAGTAGCTTTTCAGAGAGGTGCCTGAACTGGTGGAATTCTGGGAGCCGTGCGACTCGGCACGCACTAGGTGGAAGCGCGAGGGCGAGCGCGACATGGAGCGCCGGAGCGTCCGCACGGACGAGCCGGCATCCCCCGGGTGGACGGACGAAGGAGAGGGCAGGGCGAGGGTGCCCCCGGCAGCGGCAGAGAAAGCCATTTCTGTGTGAGGAGGGAGGGAGAGAGAGAGAAGAAAGAGGTTGGCGGCCTAGGTCGGGTAGGGGACGAAAAAAGGCGGCGGACCGGTTTTGTTTGGCGCGGGATCGCGTTGTTGATGTGTTGGCGGTGCTGGCATCAAGGGTGGCAAACAGGCAGCAGCATGATCAGGTGTCGCCTGGAGCGGCCCAACGATGCGGCCCAAGAAAGACGCGCGCCTGCGAAAGCCGCGTTCGGAAGACCGGCAGCGGACACGCAGGAGGGAGGGAGGGGGGAGGGGGGTGGTGACGCAGTTGTCGCGGGCGAGAGGGGAGGAGAAGAGGATGGATGTGGCGCAGCGAATTCTTCAGGACATTCCGACGGCCCAGGAGTCTTGGTTTATTCCTCTTTCTGAGACGAGAGCAGGAATTGAGGCGAAGTGGGTGACGACTGGCGAGGAGGCGACAGAGGAGGTGGGAAGGATGAGCAGCGAGGGCGCGAGGGGAGCGAGAAGAGCGAGCGTCGAAGAAAGAAGAGACAAAAAAGAAGAAAAAAAAGAGAAAAAAAAGACCAGGGAACAGGTAAATGCGAATGCGATGCAGGCGGGACGGATGCGAAGCTCGCGCCGAGAGGACTCGTAGGGGCGGGAGAGGGCACGTCGAGAGGTCGGAGGATGGCAATGTGCCAGCACGTTGTTGAGAGGAAGAGAGAGGACGCGGCGTGGGAGGGGGAGAGAGGGACAGACGAGAGAAAGAAAGAAGCGGTCACAGGCCTGGGATGGAGGGGAGGTGGCGTCTCCCAGGATGGGGAGGAGCGACGGGACTGGCGATACAGCATGGATTGTTTTTGGTTTAGTTTATTTTTACCCGTTTGTGCGCTGGGGGGGGGAAGGCGCCGCCCGGGGGGCCGCCACGCGTTGTTGTTTACTAGCTTCTCCATTAGGCAATAAAGACGTGTCGGAGACGCGTCTGGGCGGGACAGGGGGGAGACTTTTGCCTCCCTATTCCGCCCCGCTTTTTTCAGACGACTTGCCACATGACTCCTTGGCCGCCGTATGATTTACTCCGTACGGACGCCCTCCGTTCGCGGGTGCCTCCTTGCTTCTCCTGAAGATGCCAACGTGTTGGGGAAAAGCGCGTGCTGGCCGAGCCTCGCGCGCCTGTTTGGTAGCTGTCCTTTTGTCGGCGCCGCTGTTTCCGCTGCGTTTCGCCTTTGGCTGCAGCATTCCAGTCGTCCAATTCTGCTGTTGATTTCTCGTGATGGTTGGCCGAAGAGACCAGACAAACGGACCACGGCCAACCCTCCAGACAGCAGGCAGCCGACAACAAACACCTCCTGGCCGCAGATCCAGGGCCGATCCGCAGGCAGATCCCACAACGGAGCGGTGAGCCCCCCCCCCCCCCCCCCCCTTCCCTCCCCAAAACCCGGTCAGTTCCTTTGTTCTGCACTCGCCGCGACGGATCCGAAAAAAAACATGAAAAAGGGAGGCCGCGCCGGAAAGTCGCACGCTAGCGTTTGGGCCAGGGACCGGGGGTTTGCCTGGTGCGGGAAAGCGCAGTGGGGACAGGACGGTGGTCCTTTCTTGTGTTTTGCCTCTTCTCCTGTGCAGCGCGTAAGATACGGAGTACGGACACGGCGTACGAAGTACGGAACGTCCCCTCCGCTTCTGTGCGCTGTCCTTTTTGTCTGCCCACTTCCCGTCTCTCGGCTCTGAGTCTCCCTGACTTCGTGTAATCTTGTGGCGGGGTGGCTGACACGATCACGCTAGATCACTCCCCTCCTGGGTCCCGGGAGCGACCCCCCTGGCCAAGGCAGGGCCTGCAGCTGGCAGCAAGCCAGACCAGACAGCCGAGCAGGCACGGACAGGGCGCAGGGTTGCACAGCCGGATGCACAAGGGCGCACAGAGATCAGAGATGCACGGGACAAGCACAGGCGGAAGACGCCGCGGGTGGTGCGAGGACGCGCTGTGTGCAGGCGAGTGGGAAGAGGGAGCAGAGGAAGAGAGGGGGGGAGAGCGGACAACAGCAGCACAAGAGGGAATATCGTAGACAAACGGGGAATCAAGAAGAGTTAAGAAATGCCTGTGCAACGGACGCCCTGTCCTCAGCTCCCTCAGATAGATGAGCAGAGGCACTGGTCGCCGACAAGGGACATGGAGAGGAGATCAATTCGTCGCATCAGTCGTGACAGAACAAGAACATCAAGAACAAGGAGACATAGAACAGGAAACCAAAAGAAAAACAAGAAAAGAAAGAAAACAGTAGAAAGAGAGCCAAAACAGATAGGTCCAGTAAATAGCCAAACATCCAAATTTAAGCCGTCTAAACCAAAAGTATCAGAACATCACCCTAGATCCCTCCCTCAAGATATCTGGCCTCGCCCACCTCCGGCGCGTCTTGCATGCTGATCGTGCTGCGGTTCGCTGCTCCGTACGCGCCGCTGCCGCCGCCCGCGCTGAGCCCCAGGCTGGCGCCGCCCGCCTCGGACGCGGGCGTCATCATCCGGTGCCGCATGTGGTGCGTGGGGCTCTCGGGATCCGGCATCCGCGACGTGGCCTGCGACACCGGGCGCCGCGACGACCCGCCAGCCGCCGCCGCCGCTGCCGCCGCCGCCTGGGCCGTGGCCACGGTCAGCACGTGCGCCGGGCACACGACAATCTCGTCGTCGCCGCGCCCCATGTCGTCGCCCTTCTTCACCACGAGCGGGAAGAGCACGATGCGGACGGGCGTGCCGGCCAGCTCGCCGCCGTCGCCGCCGCTCGTGTCCTGGCTGCGGTCGCGCATCAGCTCTGGGTTGAACGCCACCGTCTCCACCAGCTCGCCGTTGGCGTCGTACTCGGGCTGCAGCGGCGGCAGCATCATGTACTCGGCGCGCTGGCAGCGCATCTCGATCGACAGCTCGACCGCCTCGCGCACCACGCGCCGCAGCTGCGCCTCAATCACCTCCTCGCGCGCCGTCGGCGGCGGCAGGATCACGCTCAGCGTCTGCACAATCGTCTGCACCACCGCCTCCGTGTCCTCCTCGCGCTGCGCCGCAAAGCCCGGCTGCCGCAGCAGCAGCGTCAGCGTCACCGCCCGCCACTGCCGCACCGCCGCCACTGGGCCCACCTCCAGCAGCGTCTTCTCCAGCGACTTGATCTTCTGCCGCTGCTCCCGGTTCATGCCGAACAGGTACCGCGTGAACACAAACTCCCACACCATCGCCATCGTCATCGCCACAAACACGTCCCGCCGCAGCACCCGGTCGCGCAGGTACGTGTCCACGTCCGACCCGTCCAGCACCGCGTTGTCCAGGCGGTCCACAATCTTCTCGTCGCTGATCTCCCGCGTCAGCCGGCACGCCCGCAGGTCCGAGTACTTGCTGAACCGCAGCACCCACTGCTGCACGTGCGCGCACAGCTGCTGGCACCGCCGGTCAAAGTAGTCCACGTCCTCGATCCGCAGAATCTCCGACGCCCCGTCCGCCGGCAGCGATGCCGCCAGCTTCGCCTGCATCGCCCGGATCTCCGCCTGCGCCGCCTCCAGCTGCACCTGCAGACCGGCAATCTCCGCGTCGCGCTGCGCCAGTGCCGTGTCCTTGTCTGCCAGCTGCTGCGTCAGCTGCCGGCCGAGCGCCTCTTGCGCCTCGCGCGCCTCGTGCGCCGCCCGTGCCTCCTGCACGGCCGCCGTCTGCTCGCTCTCCAGCTGCCGCAGCCGCTCGTTGTTCTGCATGGCCGACGTCCCGATCGCCGACTGCAGGCCCTCGTTGACCTCTGTCAGCCGCTTCACCTCTTTCTGGAGGAAGTCAAGCGACCGCTTCAGCGCCTCGATCTGCCCGTCGCGCTCCGCCAGCGCACCCGCCGACCGCCGGCCGCCCGACTGCTCCGCCAGCGCGCGCGCCTCCAGCAGCGCCCGGTTGTCCGCCATCAGCTGCTCCACCCGGTTCTCCAGTTCGAGCACTTGCATGCTCTGTCGCCGCCGCATGCTGTGTGGTCGAGTGGGGGACCGAGGCGAGCCGATCCGGCCCTCGCCAAAGCCATCCTGATAAGGTCAGTACACGAAAGAGCGATGAAAGTAGAAGAAAAGCGACAAAAAAAAAAAAAAAAATAGGAACAAAATCTCAACTCACGTAGACATCCGTCATTCCCGCACCCCGCTCGCGCACCCGGCCTTCATTGGCAACTGGAATGCTCCGAGTGCTGCTTGTGCTGCTCGCGCCGATAATGTCTCGGCTGCTCGCGTGGGCGTCGGGGTCCTCTTCGTGCTGGCGCTGGTGTTGGTCGCTCTCGTCTCCTTTTTTGTTGTCTTTGGCAGAAAAAGGAGGGGCGGCGGTCTGCGAGGAATGCGGCTGCCCTGGTGGCGGCGCCGCGCTAGCCGTAGCCCGTTTCGCGTACCCACCTGCCAGGTCACCTTGGCTTCGTTGGCTGAGCGACCGCAGGTCCCCGCTCACCCGCCGATCCACTCTTCGCAAAGGTGGGGTCGACGAAAAGGCCGTCCTGTTGATGCCTGGACTCTCGGGCCGCCGTCCTCCAAGGAAAAGCGGGTCCGGTGTCCGCTGCCGCTGCAGGCTCGTGTTGGACATGGACCGCCGAGCATGCAGCTGCGGTGCCAGCGACGCGGCCCCAGCTGCCGCGCCCGCCGTCGTCACCGGTGCGCCGGTCAGCGGCGACGCCACGCGCCGCAGGTCGCGCCCCGTGCCGTGTGTGTTGTCGGACACGCTGCGTGTCGTTGCCTCCGGCCCGGAGCCGGACAGCGACCGAAGCGCCGGTGGCACGCCGGCTGCGAGCCCTGCGTCCCGGTATCCCGTGGGCCGTCTGTCGTGGCTGGGCGCTGGTTTTTCCGTGTGCGTCGTGTGCGTCGGGTTCTCGGGCGTCACAGGTCGGTGCGCCGCGCCTCGGCTGTCCCCAGAGACCCTCCGCGACGACCGCGTCGACTCGGGGCTCCGCGCGCGGTCGGCCATGTGCACGCCGCTGTCGCGCTGCTTCTGCGGGCCCCAGGCGCCCGACGTCCGGTCCTCAGAGAAGCCGCTGTCCCGGTTCGCCTCCGGCGTCGAGGGCCGCTGTCGCTGCCACTGTTGGTGTTGTTGCGGCTCCGGTGAGCGCCCGTGCTTCTCCCGCTTCTCGTGTCGGTCGTCGTCCTCGTACGTCTCCTCGAGCACAGGCGCAAGAATGCTCGACGGCGACCGCCGCAGGTCGCCGGTGCTTGACTTGTGCGCGAGCGACGGATGCAGCTTGGGCGGCGCCGCCGCCGCCGCCACGACGGCGACGCCAATGGCCTCGGGCACAAGCGCCGGCGACGCGGCGATCGAGCTGGCCATGCCGCGCATGGGTGTGCGGTAGTCGTGGTCGTCGCGGCCTTCGTGGTGTTGGTGTCTCGGCCGCTCGGGCGACATGCGCTTCGCCGGCTCTGGCGTCCACGCCTGTGCATCCACCTGCGGCGACGCGAGCACCGGGCCTCGCAGCAGCTCATCCCCAGCTGCTGTTGCCCGTGGTGTGGCAGGCCCCTCGATCTTTGTCTCCAAGGGAACCCCGGCCGTTGCCGCCGCGTGGGCCCGCGCGACCTTGCTGAGAAGAGGCGTCTGTCGCAGTTTGTCCGAGTCGCGGCGGCCGAGGATTGGGCTCTCCGAATCGTCCCAGTCGTCGTCGTCCTTCTTGCTGACCTTGCTGACGTCCGTGTCGATGTCCATGGCAGCAGCCTTGCTCGTGTCCGCCAGTTGTGTGCCACCGAGACGGCCGTTCTCGTCCTCCCCGTCAAAGGACACAAACGACCGGTCCGCGATGGTGCGCGAGCTCGTCTCCTCCCCCAAGCCGCCTGCCCCTTCCGCCGCATCGGTCGCCTCCGTCTCCTCCGTCGCCTCCACAACCTTGGGATCTGCCCCCTCCCACAACGCCGGGTCGTCAAAGATGTCGTCCTCCTGCGGTCGCCGGTCGAGGATCTTCTTCTTGCCCTTGCCCTTCTTCTTGCTGCCACTCACACTGGCACTGGTCTTGGTCTTCTCCTTCACCGGCTCCTTCACCGGCTCCCTCTTCGTCACCTCCTCTGCCACCGCCTTCCCCTTGCCCTTCTTTCCACTTGCCTCAGGCTTCAACGATACATCCTCGCGGCCAAAGTCAGCCTCATCAACCCGGGACCCGTCAAACGTCTCCGTGGTCTCCTCAATGGACCGCGTCCCCGTCTCCGCCTCCTCAGCGACACCCGTAGATAACGGCGCTACGAGATCCGGCAGCGACTCGGGCACGGTGGGACTGAAGCTTTGGATCGGAAGCAGCTTAGGCACGTGGCCCTCGCGCTCGAAGATGTCCGTCTCCCGCCGCGTCATCAGGCCATAGAAACTGCTTGCCGGCGATGTCGTTCCGAGGAGAGCCGGCGCTGCAGAGTCCACGGCAGAGTCCAACGCTGCAGGGACGGCCTCGGTCTCCTTTCTGTCCACCGCAAATGGGTCGATGCTCAGCTTTCTCGGCTTGTCGGTAGAGATCAAAGCATCTGCCACAGCAGGCTCAAGCTGTGTCGTTGCTTCGCGAGAAGACCCCAGCGAGACGTCCCGGCTTGGCTCTGTGTCCATCGCGTGTGCCACAGCCGCCGCCGCCGTCGCAGCCGTCGCCGCCGCCATTGCCATTGTCGTCCCAGAGACCGAGGCGGGCGAGCTTGGTCGCTTCGCTTTCTCGCCAACCTCTTTCTCTTCCTCGAACTTCTCATGCGGCAACAGCGACCGCGCATCCGACGTGACATCCAGGTACGACTCCAATGTTCCGCGCTGCCGCTTCGTCTTCTTTTCTGTCGACGGCGGAGGAGACGCCGAACGCGTAACAGCAGCCTCCTCGGCGGTCGCTTCAGTGATGGCTGTCTCGTGGACCACATCGGGCACAACCGTGCTGTGGGCCACGTCTGCGACATCCAGCATGTCCGTGTCCGTGCCCAGAGCCGTTGTTGTCGTGTCTTCTCTGTCGGCTGTTGGCTGTGGCTCCACGTCGGCTGGTGGTTCCGCTGCCGGGAAGAGCACATCGCGCATCTCGGGCTCGGTCTCGCCCACCAGTTGATCATCTTGTTGCGTGGTTGACCCTGGACCGACTGTCTCTTCAACCGACGGCGCCACATCCGTTGGCTCCGTCTCCTTGGTCTTCTCTGCCTTCCCGCTCTTCTTGCCCTTCTTCCCCTTCTTCTCCTTCTTCTCCTTCTTCGATTGCGTGCGGGATAGCGTGGGCACGAACGCTGTGTCTTCCTCCGGCTGCTCCACGGTCTCCGCTGTCGTTGTTGCCTCATCCACTGCCTCCTTCGTCACCTCCTCATTCACTTCTCTCTCCTTCTTCTTCTGTTCCTTCACCTCCTCGGGAAAAGTGTCGGGCTCTTTGAACGCCTCAGGTTCCTTGACCTCCCACTCTTTGACCTCCTCCGTCAACGTCTCCGACATCTCGGGCTGCTGTTCGAGCTCACGGACCTCTTCGCCTTCCTTGGTCTCGGACCCCAACTCTGACTTCTGTTCCGTCTCCGCTCCTGTCACAGCACCCACAACCGCTGCCGCCGCCGCCGCCGCAGCCGCAGTCGCAGCCGCCATCAGCCCCGTCTCGACCGCAGGCTCTGCCTCCGTCTCCCTCGTCTGCACCTCATTTACGTCCTCCGTCCTCGTTAGCTCGTCCTGACTCTGCCCCTTGCTCTTCCCCGCCTTCTTCTCCTTCTTACTCTTCTTGTCTTTCTTGTCTTTTTTGGACGACTTGCGCGCAACCGGCGCAACGTCGTCGCCTTCCACGTTGGCATCCGCCGCAGGTGCAACGACCTCGGCCGGTGCCACATCCACTGTCTGCTCAGCGTCGGCAGACTCCTCCATCGCTGCCAACTCCTTGGCCTCTGTCGGCTCCTTAGCCTCGACAAGCTCCCTGGCTTCCGCCTGCTCAACCTCTGTCGGCTGCTCGGTGATGCTCACAGAGTCCGCATCAATAACAGCAGCGGACTCTGCGACCTCAGCCTTTGCCGTGGCAACGTCAGCTGCATCCTCCGTGGCAGCTTCGATGGTGGGCGTGATGCTAGATTCGGCAGTCTCGACCACGTCAGACGATGTCGACAGTGCTTGTTTCTTGCCCTTCTTGTCTTTCTTGTCCTTTTTCGAAGGCTTGCGTGCGATCGGAGCAAAGTCGTCAACATCCGCAGTGGCTTCTGCTGCTGTCTCGACGGCTTCGGTCGGTGCCGCGTCCTCAGCTGCTGTCTGCACAATTTCCTCGGCCTGCTTGGTCTCCGCAGGCTCCTCGACCACCACTGACTGCTCGATGTTGAATGTAGAGTCCGGATCGACAGCAGTGGCGGTCTCTGTAGTCTCGTCCTTCGCAGCGGCCTCTGCATTCTCATCTTTCGTAGCGACAGTATCTGCTGCATCCTCCGTGGCAGTCTCGGTAGTCGGCGCAGTGCTGGGCTCGGCGGTCGCAATCTCGTCAGACTCGGTCGGCTGTGCCTTTTTCTTGCCCTTCTTGTCTTTCTTGCCCTTCTTCGATGGCTTGCGCGCAATTGTCGTGAGGTCGTCCCCCTCAGCACTGGCCTCCACCGCTGCTGCCTCGACTGCCGCAGGCTGTGCAATGTCGACCGCGCCCGCCTCCTCCACATCCTGAACCTCCTTGGTCTGCGACTGGTCTTCAGCCGAGATTTCTGGTGTGAGGATATCCGCTGCACTCGTGTCCTCAGGAGCGGCTTCGGCGGAAGTCTCGTCCGCAGTGCCGGTCTCAGTTGTAGCACCCGTCGCCACCTCTGTAGCCACCTCCGCCGTAGGCTCATCGAGGGCCTTTGGTGCACCCTCTGTAGCGGCCTCAACGACGGGCTCCTTGGGGATCTCAGTCTCATCGGGCCATGTCGGCGGCGCTTTCTTCTTGTTCTTGGCGGCGCGCTTCTCCTTTTTCGATGGCTTGCGAGCGAGCAAAGCCGAAGCGTCCTCTGCGGCACCAGCTTCCGTTGCTTCAACAGCCTCAGCCGGAGAAGCGTCGACTGCGGCAAGCGCCGCCGCGGTCTCAGCAGCCAGCACCGCCGGCTCCGCAGGAGAATCCGCATCTACAGCAGCATCAGTCACCTCCTTGGTCGCGTCCGCTGTGCTCGTCTCAGCGATGGCTTCAGTGGCGGCCTCAACGGTATCCTTCGGCGCGTCCTCTGCAGCGATCTCTGCGGCGGGCTCAGTGGTTGGCGCACTGATTGGCTCAGTGGCCGGCTCAACGACCGGCTCAACGACCGGCTCAAAGGTTGGCTCGGGCTCGACAGCAGCCTCGATGGTAGACTCGACGGCAGCCTCAGCAGTCGGCTTGGAAGCGCTCTCGGCTTCGTCCTCCCACGACGGCGGCGTTTTCTTCTTGTTCTTTGCAGCGCGTTTGTCCTTCTTGGACGGCTTACGCGTGATCGGTGCAAAGTCGTCGCCTGCTGCACTGGCATCCGTTGCAGCCGGGACAGCCTCTGCCGATGCCGTGTCGGCTGTATCAGCAGCTGGCTCAACCTCCTCAGTCCCCTTTGCCTCCGGTTGGTCATCGGCCAGCGCAACCGGAGCAATGGAAGAGTCCACATCCGCATCAATCTGCCGGGTGTCGTCCGCTGCTGCCGTCTCAGAGGTGGCCTCAGCGGTGACTTCGGGGGTAGCCTCGGTGGCCTCAGCCGGGCCCTCTGCGATCGGCTCGGCAGTGGGCTCAACAACAGGCTTGGCGCTCTCCGCCCCCTCATCCAACGACTGCGAAGCCTTTTTGTTCTTTGCAGCGCGTTTTTCTTTCTTGGACTTCTTGCGCGTGAGGGTCTCAGAGACGAGCGATGTGTCAGCTGCTTCAGCGGGCTCTATGGTGGCAGGTTCGGTAGTAGGCTCAGAGGCTGGCTCGGCAGTGGCAGGCTCAGGAGTGACCTCAGCGGTGACGGACTCAGTCGCGGGCTCAGTCGCGGGCTCAGTCGCGGGCTCGGTGGCGGGCTCGGCCGCGGCAGGCTCAGTGATGACCTCGATGATTGTGGACTCGGTGGTGGCTTCTTCAGTGGTAACTTCGGGGGCAGCCTCAGGAGTCTCAACCGGGCCCTCCGCGATAGTCTCTGCAGGAGGCTCAACATCCTTGACGCCCTCGGCCTCCGCTTCGAGCGACTGTGAAG
Source organism: Ceratocystiopsis minuta (assembly GCA_001676865.1). NCBI lineage: Eukaryota > Fungi > Ascomycota > Sordariomycetes > Ophiostomatales > Ophiostomataceae > Ceratocystiopsis > Ceratocystiopsis minuta. The sequence continues at coordinate 63,838 of LZPB01000049.1, forward strand.
CCTTCTTGTTCTTGGCAGCGCGCTTGTCTTTCTTAGACTTCTTCCGCGTCAGAGTCTCAGAAACAGGGGCACTGTCAGTTGCTTCGACGGGCTCGGTGATAGCAGGCTCAGTCGTGGCAAGCTCTGTACTGGCAGGCTCGGTGGCGGCAGGCTCGGTGGCGGCAGGCTCGGTGGCATCAGGTTCAGTGGCGGCCTCGGGGGCCTCGATGATTGCGGACTCCGTGGTGGCTTCAGCGGTCACTTCGGGGGCAGCCTCGGTGGTCTCAGACGGGCCCTCAGACGGCCCCTTTGCGATGATCTCCACAGGAGGCTCAACATCCTTGGCGCTTTCAGCCTCCTCCATCGACTGCGAAGCCTTCTTGTTCTTTGCGGCACGCTTGTCTTTCTTGGACTTTTTGCGTGTGAGGGTGTCAGAAACAAGCGAAGCGTCAGCTGCCTCGGCGGGTTCGGTGGTGGCAGGCTCGATGGTGACAGGCTCGGTGGCGGCAGGCTCCGTAGTAGGCTCTGTAGCAGGCTCCGTTGCAGGTTCTGTAGCAGGCTCTGTGGCAGGCTCCGTCGTGGCAGGCTCCGTGGTGGCCTCGGTGGCCTCGATGATTGTGGACGCGACAGTGGCTTCAGCGGTAACTTCTGGAGTAGCCTCAGAAAGCTCAGACGGGCCCTCCTTGATCGCCTCCGCAGATGGCTCAACCTGCTTGGCGCTCTCGGCCTCGTCGTCTCCCGACTGCGCAGCCTTCTTCTTGTTCTTGGCAGCGCGCTTGTCTTTCTTGGATTTCTTGCGAGTGAGGGTCTCGGAGACAGGCGACGTGTCAGCGGCATCAGCGGTGGCAGACTCGGCGATGACAGGCTCAGTGGTGGTGGCCTCGGCAATCGTAGACTTGGCAATGGCTTCCGTGACGGGCTCCGTGGTAGCAGAGTCGGTGATGGTGGCCTCTGTCGTGGTTGTCTCGATGGTGGTCGGCTCGATGGTGTTGTCAGTAGTCTCGGCAATGTCTGTGGCGAGAGCAATGTCGGCAGCGTCTTTCTCAGTCGTGTCCTTGCGGGTTGTTTCCTTGTCGGCCGTCTCTGCCCCTTCCACGGTCCCCACTACTTCTCTCGTTGCCGATTCCATGTCCACTGCAGCCGACTCCACGACCTCAGCTGCAGCAGGCGCGCCCGACAGAGACTCTTCTGGTAGCTGCTCAGCCGCTGCGTCTTTCGCCTGCTCGCTCGGCTCCGAGGGCAATGTGTCTTTTGTCTCATCCTCTGTGGGGGTCTCGATCGTAGACTCCTCAGCAGGCTTGACAGAGGACTCGACAGCAGGCTCGGCAGCGGACTCAACGGCAGGCTCAACAGCTGGCTCAGTAACAGACTCAACAACAGACTCAGCAGCAGGCTCCACGGCAGGCTCGGCAACAGGCTCCATGGCAGGCTCGACAGCGGGCTCGACAGCCTCGACAGTGGGCTCGACGGCGGGTTCAGTAGAGCTGCCCGCCTCAGTGTCCAACGTCTGCGAGACCTTCTTGTTCTTGGCTGCGCGTCTTTCCTTCTTGGACAGCTTGCGAGTGACCGGGGGAGGCGAAGGCTGACGGGCTGCTGGCACGACAGCAGCGTCTTCCTCGACTGCTTCCGCGGATGGCGCTGGCTCTGCGGAATCGGCCGCGGCAGCCTCGGTGGCAGTTTTGTCGTCTCCTGGCGTGTCTGCCGCCTTGTCTTCGGCGACTGTGGCGTCGGCTGCCAAGCTCTCCTTCCACGAGTCGGGCGCAGCCTCGCGTGTCACCTCTGGTGCCACCTCGGCATCGGCCTCCGGGGTTGTTTTCTCCGCAAGCACCGCCTCCTCAGTGCCTCTTGTGGTCTGGTCGATCTGTGGCTCGGCCTCGTCGGGTGCCAAGAGGGCAGCAGCAGTGGCAGCCGCGGCACCACCAATCACCAGGCCAGCAGCATCGGTCGCGTCGGCAGCTTCTGCGGTGGTGTCGTCGCTGTGCACTGCCTCGGGCGCCTTGTCCTTCTGCTCCACCACTTCTTCCAGAGCAGGAACCTCGCCGGGCTCCTTCTGCAGCACATCGTCCGTGGCCGTCGCTTGGGGCGTATCGGTGACTTGGGTTGCAGTGTTGTCGTCAGCAACAGCAGCCGCCCACTCGTCCTTCTCTTGGACCTCCGCTCCTGCATCCCCTGCTTCCTTGTCCTTGGGCTGCTGGGTCGACGGGCCAGCGGAAGAGTCTGCCATTGGTGCATCGCCCCCATCAGCGAGGACAGCTTTCTTGGCCTTCTTGTCCTTCTTCTTGTCTTTCTTGCCCTTCTTGCCTTTCCTGGTGGTAGGCGTCTCGGCAGACGGCTCCACGGCAGTGGTGTCGATGGCCGCCTCCGTGACGGGTTCCTCTGCGGCGCGCTCTTCAACAGGCACCTCGGCGGGCAATGCATCCGTGGCAGGGGTCTCGAGCGGTGCCTCAACCGGAGTTTCGTGGACGACAGCTTTCTCCTCAACCGGCGCTTCCTCAATAAGAGCCTCGGCAGCCCGCTCCACGGTTTCAGGCACCTGGCTGCTGTCGGTCGTCGTCTGAGTGTCGCCTGCCACGTCCGTCTCCGACTTTGCCTCCACAGACGCCAGCACCTCCACCTCTTGAACAGCATCTGCGACCGGCTCCTCCCCTTCTTGGACAATATCCACGGCCGGGGCCTCTACCTTCTCTTGAACAGCATCCGCGACTGGCTCCTCCGCCTCACGAACGGCATCCACAGCAGGCGACGCTTCCTCCTCAGCAGTCGTTGGGCCCGACGGGCCGGCTGCCTCGACCGGGGCTGCCGTGGTGTCTTCGGAAGCCTGGGCGCTGCGACCCTTCTTGCCTTTCTTCCCCTTCTTGCCCTTCTTGGGTGTGCTGGGCACAGAGACCGCCTCGGTCGCCTCGACGTCCTTCGACTCCTCGGGCTTCGGCACTTCCGGCACATCAACCTGAGGTGCCACCTCAGCCTCAGTGGTGTCGAGCACAGCGGAGGGCGGTTCAGATGTCGTCGGCTCCTCTGCTGATGTTGACTGCTCGATTCCGCGAGGTAAGTCGGCCTCCACCACAGCGTCTGCTGCCGCTTCCGCTGTCGTTTCCTCTGCCACCTCTTTTGTCGCGTCCCCTGCAACCTCCGCTGTCGTCTTCGCTGCCACTTCTGCCGCCGCCTCCTCTGCCACCTTTTTCGTCGCCTCCTCTACCACTTCTGTCGTCTCCGCTTCCACCTCTTTTGACGCGTCCCCTGCCACCTCTTTTGTCGTCTCCTCTGCCGCTTCTGCTACTTCCTCCTTCTCAGACGTGGCAGGCTGGTCGGGCAATGGCACCTCCGCGTCGGCGTCAGTTGCAACCGCCTGTTCCGGAACCACCTCTCGCTCGCTTGTAGCAGCAGCGCCTTCCGCCGACGGGCCCGCCTCATCCTTTTCCGGCTCCGACACGGCCTGGCTGGCCGCGCTCTTTCCCTTCTTCTTGTCCTTCTTGCTCTTCTTCTTGCTCTTCGTCGCCACTGGCGCCCATGGGTCAGTGCTCTCGCTGACCTCGACAGCCGCAGGCTGCACTGTCTCTGCGGACGGAGAATCGTCTTGCAACGGCGACGCATCCAGCGGTTGTGCCACTTCCAGTGCTTTGGACGTGTCTCCTGCGTCAGGCTCGTTCACTGTTTCGGGTGTCTCCACTGCCGGCGTCTCCGCTGTCGCCGTCTCTGCTTCCGGCGCCAACGCTGCCGGCGTCTCCACTACCGGCGTCTCCACTACCGGCGTCTCCACTACCGGCGTCTCCTCTGCCGGCGTCTCTTCTGCCGGCGTCTCCGCTGCCTCTGGCTTCAGGTCGTCCACCGCATCAAGCGACTCTGCCGCTCGAGGCTCGGGCAGGTCCACGGCCACAGGTGTGTCTGCTTCAGGCCCCTGAACTGCTTCAGGCTCCTTCACGGCTTCAGGCTCCTTCACGGCTTCAGGCTTATCCGGAGTCTGCGGTGCCAGCTGCGACACTTCCTTTGTGACAGCGGCAGTCACGGCTGCGACGGCGGAAGAGCCGAGGATCTTGCCAGACCAGTAGGACCACATGCCGCCCGACTTTGTCGGTGGCTCGTCTGCGGGCGCCGCCGGGGTCACTGTGTCGTCTTTGGCCACCGTGTCAGCGACGCTCTCCTCCGGCGCCGACTCCACGGCTGCAGTCGTCGCAGCATCCTGCTCGAGCTCCGATGACTCGGTCACCGAAGCTTGGGGCTCGGACTCAGCCTCAGTCTCGGCAAGGCCGCTGGGCAAGGAGGGCACGTCAACTGTCTGTGTCGCCTCTTTCGTTGTCGCCTCGCCCTCTGCCGTGCTGTCGAGCTGGGTCGGCTGCTCCTCGGACTCGGACTGGACTGCAGAAACTGGCTCGGGCTCGAGGTGCTGCTCTTTCTCGGTCACCAGCGCCACGTCCGATTCAGCAGGCTCTGGCACGGACTTCGATCCTTGCTCCCGTTCCGGTTCCGCCTGCTGCGGCACATCGTCCAGGGCAAAGGACACTCTCGAACCCTTGCGCTTCTTGCTTCCCTTCTTCCGCAAGCCGCCCGCGGGAGCAGCCCCCTCCTCTGCCGGTGTTGTGGTGGAGGCAGACGCAGATTCCGGTGTAGGCTCGGTCGCAGGCGTAGGTGTAGAGGCGGACTGGTCTTCCTCGGCCGGCAAAAGCGGTGGCTGGATGTCTTTGGGAAGGTCAGCAACAGTCTCCGGTGTTGTGGAATCTTGTTGCACAGCTTCGGTCGGATCAGCAATGGCGAGCTCAGCCTCAGTTGGCCCGGCTGGCTGGGTCTCGGGCGCCTCGACTGTCTCGGCCGTCTCGACCGGTGTGTCTGCACTGGATGCACCGTCTTCAGTGCTCTCAACCTGCTTGCCCTTGCCTTTCTTGTCCTTTTTCGCCTTCTTGCCCTTCTTGCCCTTCTTCGTTGTTGCTGCAGCCAGTTCGCTGTCATCCTCCTTGGCATCCGGCTCCTTGGACGTCGAAGGCAGTGGCTCTGCCTGGCTGACTGACTCGGCCTCAGCCACCTCGGCCGACTCGGCCGTCTCAACCAGCTCAGACTTGACAGGCTCGACCACTTCCACGGGCTCGACGGGCTCGATGATCTCGCGGGCCTGCGTGGACTCATCTGCTACCACTGCCTCAATAGGCTCGACAGGCTCGACAGGATCAACAGGCTGGACAGTCTCGACAGGATCGACAGGCTGGACAGTCTCGACAGGATCGACAGGCTCGACAGGCTCGGCAGGCTCGACCGCCTTGGTAGGCTGGACAGGCTCGACAGGCTGGGCAGTCTCGCCGGGCAGCGTGGACTCAGCTACCTCCACCGCCTCGGTAGGTTCGACGGGTTCGACAGACTTGGCGGTCTCGTCCGCCACAACAGGCTCGACGGACTCGACAGGCTCGACCACCTCCACCGCCTTGGCCGACTCGGCCGGCTCATCAACCGGCGTGGCGTCTTCGTCCTTCTTGCCTTTGCCTTTCTTGTCCTTCTTCTTGCTCCTCTTCCCTTTCTTGGACGTCGCCGCAGCAGCCCCTTGGTCGGTTGCCTCCTCAGTGACGGCGGGCGGCTCTGCAGTGGATGGCGGCTGCGACGGACCGGCTGCCTCAGTAGCAACAGTCGCCTCGACAGTGTCAGTGCTGACGGGCGTCTCGGCAGACGACATGTCCGGCGTGGCGGCAGCGACCGGCTCGACAAGCTCAGCAGCCGCAGGAGACTCGGCTGCCTCGGAGGACTCGACAGCCTTAGTCACTTCGGCAGTCTCGACGGGCTCGGTCGGCGGCTCGACTGTCTCGGTTGTGTCGACCGGTCCCGCAGGTTCGGCAGCCTGGGACGACTCGACCGCCCCGGACTCGACAACCTCGGACTCGACAGCTTTGGGGGATTCAGTGGTCTCAGCAGACTCGATAGGTGCCTCGGACGGCTGGACGACCTCGCCCGCTTCGATTGAATCGACTGGCCCGGCAAGATCGCCCGTTGTCGTCGATGCCACATCCTTCGCACCCTCGGTGGACTCGGCGACGGGCACGTCCAAGCTGCGGGAGGCGGTAGTGTCGTCGCTGTCCGCGGCGGTCTGCTTGCCCTTGCCCTTCTTGTCCTTCTTCTTCTTGCCCTTTTTCGTCGTCGGCGCAGCCCCTTCTTCGCTCTTGTCTACCTCTGCAGCGGGCTGCTCCAACACAGCCGGCTGTCCCACCTCAGCCACCCCAGCCGCCTCGACAACGTCGACAGTCTCGACGGGCTCCGCGGGCTCAGCATGCTCAGTGGGTTCGACGACTGGCTCGGACGGGCCCGCTGCGTCGACCGGCTCCGTCGCTTCGGGCACCACAGCAGGCTCGACTGAAGTAGCTGCAGCGGGAACGGTCTCTTCTGCTGCTTCCCCTGCGGCGACGCCCTTTTCAACAGCTTCCTCGGCGGCAGCTTCCCCGGCAACGGCAACAGCAGCGGGCAGCTCCAGACTCTGATCGGCATCCAAATCGACACTGCCCTGCTTAGCCTTGCCCTTCTTGTCTTTCTTCTTGTTCTTCTTGCCCTTCTTTGTCGTCGCCGGCGCCGCCTGCTCGTCGGCCTCGTCTGCGGCGGCAGGCAGCTCCGGCTGCAGCTCCGGCTGCTGGACTTGCGTGGTGTCCGCCGCCTCAGGTGTCTCCGCCACCACAGCCGGGTCGGCTGCCTCCGCCACGTCGGCCACCTTGTCTCCCTCAGCTGCGACAACTGCCTCAACTGCCTCGGGTTTTTCCGCTGCCTCGGTTGCTTCTGTCGCAGACGTCGCTTCCGTCGCATCGGCCTCCTTGGACGCAGAGGTCGCCTCGGTGCTGGCTGCAGGCAGCTCGTCCACTTCGCCGACAACCTCTTTGCTCGCTTCCTGTTGCTCGTCCTTGTCGCTGCCTGGTGATGTTGTCGTTGGCTCGGCCGTCTCGACAGCGGGCTCCCCGTCGACGGCCTGGGTGGCAGGCGTGGCATCTTCCGCAGGCGTAGGCAGGATGGCATCTTTGTCGCCGCCATCTTTCTCCTCTGCGCCAGTCGGTGTAGCAGTACCCGTGGCAATTGCGGCTGCGGCGGCCGCGGCCGCGGCAGCTGCAGCGGCAGCCTTCTTTTGCTGCTTCTTGGAAAGCTTCTTGGGGGGGGTCGCCGGCACTGCCTCCGCCTGCGTCTCAGCCACCGGCACCGCCGTGTCTGTGGCGAGACCGGCTTCTGGCTGTTCAACGCCAGAAGTCACGTCCTCCGACTTCTCGACGGCCTCAGCCAAAGCCTCCGGGAGCTCCTCTGCTTTCACTTCGCGCTCCTCAGCCGGGGCCGGCAGATCCTCTGGCAGCTCCTCTAGGTTCTCCTCACGCCCCTTCTCGGCCGGAACATCTCGCGTTGTGCCATCCTCTTCCTCCTGTGCACCGGTCGAAGCAGTAGCAGAAGCCGTGGCAGCGGTGGTAGCCGCGGCTGCGGCGGCCGCGGCGGCTGCAGCGGCAGCCTTCTTTTGCTGCTTCTTGGAAAGCTTCCTGGGGGGAGTCGTCGGGACTGCTTCTGCCTGCGTCTCAACCACCGACACCGCTGTGTCTGCAGCGAGTTCGGCTTCCACCTTTTGCTCAACGCCAAGAGTCACGTCCTCCGGCTTCTCGACGGCCTCGGGCAGAGGAGCCTCTGGAGGCTCCTCGGTCTTCACCTCCCGCTCCTTCTCTACCGGCGCTGGCAGATCCTGCGGCAGCTCATCTGGCTTCTCCTCATGCTCCCCTGGCTTCTCCTCACGCTCCCCCGGCTTCTCCTCACGCTCCCCCGGCTTCTCCTCACGCTCCCCCGGCTTCTCCACATGCTCCTCCTCGGCTGGCGCATCTCGCACTGCCCCGGCCTCTTCCTCCCGTGTGCTAGTCGACGCAGTAGCAGCAACCGTGGCAGCAGTGATGGCCGTGGCCGCGGCAGCTGCAGCAGCTGCAGCAGCTGCAGCGGCTGCCTTCTTCTGCTGTTTCTTTGAGAGCTTCTTTGGGGGTGTTGCTGGCTCCGCCTCTTCCTTCGTCTCGGTTGTCGGCACCGTTTCCTGAACCGCTTCCGGCACCGCTTCCGGCACGGTCTCCAGCACCGTCTCCGTCACCGCTTCCGGCACCGTCTCCGTCACCGCCGCCGTCAGCTCCTCTGCCTTCGCCTCGCGGTCCTCGGCCGGCGCCGGCAGATCCTCTGCCCGCTCTTCTGGCTTGTCCTCACGCTGTGCTGGCTCCGCGACACGCTCCTCCTCAACCGGAATCTCTCGCGTAGCGCCGGCCTCTTCCTCCTGTGCACTGGTCGAAGCAGTAGCAGCATCCGTGACAGCAGTGACGGCCGCGGCCGCGGCAGCTGCGGCAGCTGCGGCGGCTGCAGCGGCGGCCTTCTTCTGCTGCTTCTTGGAGAGCTTCTTGGGAGGTGTCGTCGTCTCCGCCTCTTCCTTCGTCTCGGTTGATGAAAGCGTCTCCGGCACCGCCTCCGGCACCGCCGTCAGCTCCTCTGGCTTCCCCTCGCGCTCCTCCTCGGCCGGCGCGTCTCGCGTCGCGCCAGCCTCGCCCGCTACATCGTCCGCGGCGGCACCGGCTGGTGCCGCCTCGTCGTCCGCCGTGGGTCCAGCAGAGACAGCCTCCTCACCGACCGCGGCGGGCTCCGCGGTGGAGGCTTCCCTGCTTCCTCCTAAAAAAGTCGCCAGCGTCTCGGAGCGGACGTCTTTCAGGAGGGCCGCCACGTCGGAGTCGGAGCTGTCCTTGTCCTGCTCGCCGGCCGCGACCTCCGCGTCTGCGTCCGCGTCCGCGTCCGCGCCCAGCTCGTCGGCTCCCTCCCCGTCGTCGTCTCCCGCGACCTTGCCCTCCTCGTCCTCTTTCTCGTACACCTTCGACAGCTCCTGGACAAGCTGCCCCCTCTTGTTCCTCTTGGCCTTCTTCGCCTTCTTGCTCTTGCCGCCGGCGCTGACGTCCGCCTCCAACGCCTCGGCCACCTCTTGTTCGGCTTCTTTCGTGTCGGCCTCCTCTTGCTCCACCTTTTTTGTCTCGGCCACCTCTTCCGGCTTGGCCTCCTCCGCAAACGTTGCCTCGGCCGTCTTGGGCTCCTCGATCGTCTCCGGCTCAGCAACAAGAGTCTCCTCCTGCGAGAGGACTCGCGGCAGCGGCACGTCGGCGCCCTTGTCGGTGGTTGCCTCGCGACTGACGTCCTCGACATCCTTTGCTGACCCGTCGTCGACTGGCTTCGCCGGCTCCTCCTCGTCTGGCTTCGTCGACTCGTCCTCGGCCGCCTGCCCCCGGCTGCCGCGTTTCTTGTCTTTCTTCTTTTTGTCCTTTTTCTTCCGCGACGACGACACCGGGGCGGCGTCGGCCGCAGAGCTCGGCTCTGGCTCGGTAGCCGCAAGCGTTTCCTCGGTGACAAGAGCGACGGGAGCGGCTTCCACCTCAGGCTCAACCGGCTTCTGCGTCTCTGCCGTCTCGGCACTGCTGTCAAGCGACCGATCCGCAGGGACGGCGACATCCTTGCCCACATCGGCATCGGCAAGCCAGTTGTCCAGGTCGGCCCCGCTAGCCGCCGGGAGCGCTGCAATCTCTTTCGACGCGTCCACAACAGCAGGAAGATCAGAGGACTCGTCTTTCGTCGCCGGCTTGGCCGTGTCCTCCGCCGCGGCCGCTTTCTTCTCGCTGGCGCTACCAGTGCTGCTGGCTGTGCCGCCGCCGCCGCCGCCGCCGCCCCGCCGGAAGGCAAACGTCGAGAACGCAGCCGTCAGACTGCCGATGAGGCCACCGCCCGCAACCGCTGCGGCCGTCGAGGCCACCGTCGGTTCCGCGACAGGAGCCGTCGCCTCCTCGGAGGGGGCCTCCTTCACGGCGACGTCCGTGGTGCTCTCTGCCGGAACGTCTTGCATGCTCGGTGCAGGAGACGGCGCGCCGCCGTCGACCTTGTCCTGGTCGGCGCGATCGGCCGTCGCCACCATGTCTTTCACGCTCCCGGCCGGCGACCGCTCCGCCGACGCGCCGCGGCCGGTCCGGAACGCATCCGCCAAGAAGGCGATGCGGGAGTCGGACCGCTCCGGAGGGCTGACAACCGCCTGCTCGACTTCTTCTGCGATCGACTTCAGCTTGAGATGGGGCACCACGCCGGCAGGTACGGTGGCGGCGGCCTCTGTCCCCCCCGCCGCCGCCGCCGCTGCCGCCGCCGCTTCTGCCTCCACGGCCTCGGCCTCGGCCTCCGCTGCCGCCGCCGCTGCCGCTTCGGCCTCCACTGCTTCCGCCTCCGCGTCCGCGGCGGCTGCCATCTCGAGCGCCTGTGTGCTCGCGCTCGGCATGCTCTTCCGGTTCGCAATGTTGACCACGGACGCGCGCGCCAGCGCCTCGCGGAGCGGCGACGCGTCGCCCGCCGACCAGCTGTACGTGTACGGCGCGATGCCAACCGCGCCAGCCATAAAGCCCCGACGCGCCGGCGTGATGGGCGACCCCATCGACATCGTATTGGGTCCGCTGCCGACACCGCCGGTGGCAGACAAAGGCGATCCACCCGTCTGCGGCTGCGGTGATGCCTGCTGCTGTGGCGGTTGGTGCTGTTGCTGCTGTTGTTGTTGCTGCTGCTGCTGCTGCTGCTGCTGCTGCTGCTGCTGCTGTTGATGTTGCTGTTGCTCCTGCTGTTGCTGCACGAGCAGCATGAGCGGCTTCAGGTCGCGCGTGCTGTCCCACGACTGCGGACGCGACGCACGCTTGCCCGAGGGCGTCATGGGCGCGAAGAACGCGTCGGGCGTGCCGACGCCGGCCCCGGCCCGGATCGGCGAGTCGGCCAGTGACCCGGCCGCGGTCGGCGACGACGGCGACTGCGCGGCCGAGCTGGGCGTGGCCTGCGGCGACCGGTAGATGGCGGCCGCCGCCGCGCCCGCCGACGAGGACGGCGAGCCACCGCGCTGCTGCAGCACGAAATGGATGGGCACGGCCGTCGGGCTCGGCGCCGTCTTGCCGAGCGTCGACGAGCGGCGCCGCCGCGCAATGCGCGCCGCGTTACCGCTCGACAGCACCATCATCTGCTCGCGCAGAAACTGCTGCTCGCGGATGAACTGCTGCTCGCGGTCGCGGTGCTCCGGCGGCGTCACCGGCCGGCTGGCCGGCAGCGGCGGCAGACGGCTGGGCCAGTCCTCGTCGTCGTCCTCCAGCATCATCGACCCGGACCCGACCGACACCGGCGACCCGGGCACGCTCGGCGGCAGCGGCAAAAGATCGCCGTATTCGGGGTCGCGCACCGCACGGATCGGCCGCTCCACGATCTCAGGGTCCACCAGGAAATCGTCCTCGGCCGGCGTCGGGGGTCGTTCCACCTCCTGCACCTCTTGCACCTCCGGCACCTCTTCCACCTCCACCTCCTTCCCCTTCCCCTTGTCCTCCTTCTCCTGCTCTGCAACCGGAGCTTCGGCGGCGACTTCGGTGCGGGCAACGTCGGATGGGTCCGACGCCGACTCCGCCGCCGTTGCTGCCGATCCTGCTGCTGCTGCTGCTGCTGCTGCTGCCACGACGGCCACGGTGGCGCCCGCGGGTCCGACACCTGCGCCAGGGGTGTCGGCATTAGCTAAAAAAGACGGCGTGGTCGCGGTCGCGTCCGCCTTGTCTGCCTTCTTCTGCTTCAGCTTGTCCTTCTTGCGCTGCTTCTTGGACTTGCCTGATGCAACCGGGGTCGTTGCTGTCTTGTCGGCGTCCCCGTCCGCGTCCTCGGGATTGGCAGGCGCAGCGACGTCCGGTATCGCCTCCCGTGACTGCACAGGCTCCTCCTTCTCCTCCCTCTCCTCAACCTTCTCAATCTTTTCCTCCACCTTCTCCTCCACCTGCACCTCCGGGTCGGGCGGGCGCCTCTGTTTTCGTTTTTGCTTGCCCTGCTTGTTCTCCGCGTAGGATGTCCAGTCGTCCTCGGCCTCGGGGGCGGGCGCAGGAGCCGCCACCGCAGCAGCCCAGATGTCGTCCTGCTCCCGCCGCTCCGCCTCCCGCCGCTCCACCTCCCGTCTCTCCACCTCTTGTCTCTCCGTCTCCCGCCGCTCCGCCTCCTGTCTCTCTGCCTCCTGTCTCTCTGCCTCCTGTCTCTCCGCCTCCCGCCTCGCCTCCTCTTCCTTCTGCCGCTGCCGCTTCGCCTTGCTGCTGCGCGTGCCCTTGCGCAGCACCACAGACTGCTCCTCGCCCAGCGCCGTCTCGGACACGACCACGCTGCTGTCCGACGGGGGCGACACGGAGCGGTGCGACGATCCGGACGACGTGTTCTTGTCGTCGGGGGCGCGCGTGCCATCCCCGTTGCGCCCGCCCGCCGCGTCGTCCGCCCCGCCGATCGCCGTCGACGACGACTGCCAGTAGCGCGGGTCGTTCAGCACAATGCCGTCGTTGAAGCCGGACGAAGGCATGCCCGCCGTCATCAGCGCCGCGAACTCGAGCGCCGACGTGCGCGACCGGGGCGGCGAGCTCGCGGGCGCCTCGCGCGACACGTCCTCTGCGTCGTCAGGGAAGCCGCCGACGACGGGCGCGACCTCGGTCTGCTGCGTGGTCTCTTGCTTCGTCGCCTCCGTCGTCTCTTCCGCTTTCGCCTCTACCACCTTCTCGGCCTTCTTGTCGTCGCTGCTGCCGCCCAGCGCCACCGCGCCGACTCCGACAACAGCGCCCATCAGTGCCGCCCAGCTGGACTTCTTGGCGCTGCCACTGGCCCGCTTGTCCGCCTTGTCCGTCTTTTCCGGTGTGGCCGGTGTAGCTGGTTCCTTTTCGGCAACCGGTATCACCGTCTCGATGGTCACAGTCGACGGCGCCGGCTCCTCCACTGCCGCCGTCTCCCGGGACGCCGTCTCCAACTCGTCGCTGAACGTCGGCCCGTCAAAGAAGCCTGCGGGCGGCTCCGCGTCGACGATCTCAGGCTCCATCTCGTCCTTGTCGCCGTCGTGGCGAGCTGTCGTCGTCGCCGTCTCCGTCGACCGAGCTTGCTCTTCTTCCTCCGGCGTCGGCGTCGCCGTCCGTGACGGCACAGGCGTCGGCAGCACCAGGTTGAGCACTGGCCGTTCGCGCTCGCACGACGGGTCGCGCGACACCAACAGCGGACGGCCGCCGCGACCCGCCCCGGCCTCCGCCACGCCCCGGACAGACAGCGACTTCGATGCCTTCTGCCAGAAATGGCCCAGATCGCCGGGGTACATCTTGTTGTCGATGCGCACGTCGGCGTTGGGCGCCGCATAGCGGTCCGGCTCCGGCGACTTGTCGGCCCGGTGCATCTCGGGCGGTGTCGTGATCCGGAACACCTCCGGCGGCGCATCCCGCCGCGCGCTCCGTGGCCGCCGCGAGACGTTGCGTCCCTTGCCGTCACGCTCGTCCTTCTCCGCCTCCTCCGTCTCGCCCGTCTCGCCCGTCTCGCCCGTCGGCCCCTGTGCGTACTTGTCCAGCACCGACTCGGACGGCGACGAGCTGCGCGACCGGATCTGCGCCTCCGCCATGCGCCGCGCAATCGCCGTCATGCGGTACACGTGGTCGGCCTCTTCGCGGATGGCGCGCTCGCTGCGGCCCTTCTCGTCGCGCGGCGGACTGCGCCCGCGGCTGCTCGAGCCGTCCTCGTCTGCCTGCTCCTCGTGCCGCACCGCCGCCTCCGCAGCCGCCAGCACGGCCGCGTCGATCGGTGCCGTCGCGTGCTGCGCCGCCTTCAGGATCGCCTCCGCATCGTGCTGCTCGTGCTCGATGACTGACTCCACGACCGGGGCCGCCGGCCGCGTAAACACGTACGCGTCGTCGTCCGAGTCCTCGTCCTTGGCCCACGGCGGCCGATCGTCCACCGTGACAATCATGGGTGTCAGCGGCCGTTCCCGCTCGGGAGCCTGCGGCGCCGGTGTTCTGCTGCCGTTGTCGTCCGAGTCCGAGTCAGCCCACGGCGGCCGGTCGTCCACCGTGATGATCATCGGCGTCAAGGGTCGCGGCAGCACCGGTGCGCCCTCCTTCCCATCCCTGCCCTCCTTGCCCTCCTTCCCGTCCTTGTCGTCCGACGCCGCCAGTCCAGAGAGTCCCACAATGGCCGTCGTCGACAGCTTGTCCAATGCAACCGACGACGGCGGTGTCGTGTTGTACCGCGGTGTGGCAAACGCGTCGTCGGCCACCTGGAACTGGAACGGGTCGACGGCGCCGTCGCGGACCGCAGCCTTGCCCTTGCCCGCGTCCTTGCCCTGCTCGGCCCGGCTTTGCTTACCTTGGTCCTTACCTTTCTGATGCCGGGCCTCGGCATCCTCCGCCTCCTGCAGCAGCCGGTCCAGGCGCGCCTGCTGCTCCTTCTCCCGGCGCTCCGCCGCCGCCGCCGCCGCAGCCGCCGCCTCGGCCGCTTCCGTGGCCTCCCAGACCTTCCGGCTGCTGCGCACAGGGCGCTCCACGGGGCGCTCGTCTGTGTCGCGTCGGTCGCGTCGGTCGCGTTGTTCGCGTTGTTCGCGTCGCTCGCGTCGGTCGTCGTCTCTCCGGGCCTTGTCCTTCTTGTCGTCCTTGTCCCGCAGCATCGCGGCCGCCGCGACGCCGACTGCGCCGCCGATGGCCGCGGCCGCGAGAGGAGAAGACGACGGGCGGTCGTCGTCCTCGCGCTCCTGCTCGCGCCGCTTCCGCTCCCGCTCGTTCCGTTTCCGCTCCCGCTCATTCTGCCGCGCCCGCTCACGCTCGCGCTCCTGCTCCCGCTGCCGTGCGCGGTCCTCCGCCTGCAGCACGGCGTTGTCGTCAAAGACGCGGCTGCTGACGCGCGCCACCGGCTTGGGCGACTGGATCTCGAGCGGCGGCGAGGCCGTCACCGTCGGCTTCGAAGCCTTGTCTGCGCGCGAGGGCTGCACCAGCGCGGACGCAAGCGCGCCCGCCCCTGCTGCCGCGACGACCTTGCCCGCCGTGTCCGCCTGGCTCGGCGGCCGGTCGTCGGCGTCGGCGTCGGCAAAGACCTCGTCGTAGCGCAGGCCACACGGGCTCGTCACGTGGCCCCGCAGCGAGTTGACAGGGCCAAACAGCGCCGGGTCCACGATGGAGGACTGGCGATGCGGGGGGTAGGGAGGGCCGCTGCCCGTCTGTGTCGTGGCTGGCACCGCTGCCGTCGTCATCGTCGTCTTGGACGCCTGCGGCGTGTCCGGGGACGAGGACACTTTCGCCGTGCTAGCAAGGGCCGCCGCCGTCGCGGCCGCACCGGCCGCAGCAGCCAGACCGGCAGCAGCGCCCGCAGCCTGGCCGCTCGACAGCCGGGTCCGCGACCGCGACCGCCGCCGCGGCAGAGACAGACTGGACCGGCTGGCTGCACCGTAGCCGCCATAGGCCAGCGCCGAATCGATGTCGCTGCTGCTACTGCCACTGCTGCTGCTGCTGCTGCTGCTGCTGCTGGACAGGTACACCTTGCCGTCGCCGCCGTCGTCGAGGACGCTGTCGTCGCCGTCCGCATCCGAGGCCGACTCCCACTCCGAGTCGTCTGACGACGACGGTAGCATGAGGCTGTCGTCATCGTCGTTGCTCCGGCCCAAGTGCAGACGCGAGCCCATCTGGCCGCGGGTCACGCCGAGCGGGTGCACGTAGGTGCGGCTCTGCTTGCGCTGGTTGTGGAAGCTGTTGAGGGCCACGGCGGCCGCAGCGACCTGTGACGGCGCCTGGCGGCCGTGGCGGGCCATGTTGTGGCGGTTGTCGTCGCGGGCCAACTTGGCGAGATCGCGGCCAATGCGGAGGATTTCCTCGTCCGGGTCCGAGTCGTCCGAGGCGCCCCCGGCACCGGCGCGACGGCGCTGGCGACGCGTAGAGCGGCGACCGCTGCCGCTGCCGCTGCCGCTGCTGGCGTGTATCGCGTGCCCCACGGCGGCGGCGGTCGCGGCGGCACCGGCAAGCCCGGCAACTCCGGCGAGGGCGGCAGACCCCGACAGGCCGGCGCCCGTCGCGGGGCGATGGTGGCTGTCCCCGTAGCGCAGCGCCTCCTCCTCCTCTTCCTTCTCGCGCGCAGGGGGGCTGTGCCGGTCCTCGGCCGGCAGGGACAGGCGCGCGCGCGGAATGTAGCCCTTGCCGTAGGCCATATAATCTTCGATGGACGTCGAGCTGCTGTTGCCGAAGCGCAGGAAGCGGCGCCGCTTCTTGTTCTTGGCATGGTGCTGTGTACGCCGGGACGTGGGGGGGGAGGAGGAGGAGGTCGAGGAGGAGAGGGTGGAGGAAGAGGTGCGCCGGCGCGCGCGGCCGTCGTCGTGCTGCTGCTGGCGACTGCTGCGGCCGCTGTTGCTGCTGCCGCTGCGGCTGCCGCTGCGGCGACGGCGGGTGCTGCGCCGGCGGCCGCCGCGGAAGAAGGAGAGGATGCCCTTGCCGCGCGGCCGCCGCGGCGCCGAGATGTTGAGCAGCGACTCGGATGTGGAGGACGACGACGAGGTCGTCGAGTCGGTGCGGTTGTGGTGGATGGCGCCGCCCAGCGCGCCCGCGGCGAGGGCTGCGGCCGGGAGGCCTATGCCGCGGGAGGGCGGTTCTGCGGCGGCAGAGGCTGTGGCGGCCGGCGTTGTTGCCGCTGGCCCCCGTGCAAATGTGTTGTGGTAGTAGCTGTCGGCCAGGCCGCCGAAGCGTGGCCGGGCTATGTCGTCGGCCGTGATGGTGCGGGACGCCGTCGTGCTGCGGGACTTGCTCCTCTTGGAGCCGTGCCGCCCGCCCCGTGTCCGGTCGCCGACAGTCTCGTCTTCGTCCACGCGGTCAGCCCGGTCCCGGGCCGCACGGTCGGTCCGCTCGGCTTCGGTCCGCCGGTGCCGCTCCTTGTCGCGGGTCTCGTGGCGCCGGCTGCGCGCAGCCGCGCTCTCAGGGCTGCGGCGACGATCTTCGCGCGGCATGTCGGGGATCTATCGTTCTGGTGTGGTATTATGGAATCGTTGTAGTATTCTAGAATGGTTGTCGTCTTCTGAGGTCGTCGTTCTCGTCGTCGTGACGCGTTCGGTTTTCGCAGGGGTCTTGGTCTTGTAGGGTTCGTCGGTTGCTGCCTGACCAGGGCCGAGGGTCGTCGGCAGGGGGAAGCGCGTCGCTGAAGACGCCGAAACTGCGATAAACGAACCTCTGGGCAAAGGGTTGGATGCCTGTCCAGCCCGCGTTCCTAGCTCGATCCCGTTCCTTTGCCTCTTGTCGATGGCGTAAAGCGAAATAGGGGGCTTCGTTGGAATGGAGATCGTGAAAAGAGGAATAGCCTCAAAATAGAGACAAAAAAAGGTTAAAATTGGCGATGAAACCGAAGAGGGAAAAAACAACCAAAACAAAACAACAACAAATCGAAGCAAAATGAGCCGAAACTGGGGCCCGCGAGGGAAAAGCGGTGGCTGGGGGGGTGGGAGCGTGTTCTACGCCGAATGGGGCTGGCCCAAAGACAAGGATGCTCGGGCGGCAGGGAAGGCAGGTGGGCCTGGGCGTGAGACGAGGAAGCAGCGATGGGCAGAAACATCCGTATCTTTCGCGTAAACAGGAAACAGGAAAGAAAAAAAAAGAGAAATATGAGAACGCAGCAAAGATAAGACGATCCCTCGTCCGTCTGCGCAGGACAGCCCGCCACGTGTCCCACGGTGCGTTCGCCATGGCCGCGCAGGTCGCACACCAGGGCCAAAAAAAAAGGACGCTATTCCGAAGCTGCAGCCGTCGTTCTGGGTTTCGCCCAGAACCGCAGCGCCGTCCCTGCGCTGTGACTCGTCGGCGCGAGCAGGGGGGGGCACAACGGCTAAGAGGCAAAGAGGGCAGGCGCGCCCGCGGAAGAAGAGGGGCCCGTGCTCGCTCTCAGCTGGCATGGGCAGGCAGGCAATGTAAGATGCTGGACGCGCGCTCTACGGGTGTTGGCGCCGTCTTTCAGACTTTCGACGCCCTCCAGGCTGTAACGAGGCCATCGCGACACGCAAAACAGCCCCCAACGTCTGAACACGCCTCCGCTCGGCCCCTTAGCTCGCCGTTTGTTTACTTTGCTTTTCTTTGTTGTTGCTCTGTTCTCCACAATTGCCCGCTGTCCCCGCCGTTAGTGACTGCGTAGTCTGCGTTCGTCCGTCTCTATCCTCTGCCTTTGCTCGATCTCTGCCGCTCTCCCGCGGCCTCGCCCGCTCGAGTCCATCCACTCAAAGCCACTGGCATGCCATCCACGGCTTGTCTCGGCACCGTCCGCATCGTCGTCCGCATCTCCATTCCAGCGCTGCAACGGCCAAGGCATCGCCTACCCCAGGAAATACCAGAAAAACAATGATCACGAGTTCATAGCAGGCAAAAAAAATCGAACGGCAAAAAAAAAGGCTGATCCTGCCTGCATGATCCAAAGCGCCTATATACACCCCCCCAATTCCATCCCGTCCAGTCCCGGAAATATATACAAAGCGTAATCCGATGAAGAATAGTAAAAGACACCAGAGATAGAGAAGAGATGCCACCACTTGTTACCCGAATCCAAGGGATATGGCCTCAGCGGTAGCCATCAACAAGGCTGTCGCTTTCCTGCACGGCACCGCTCACCGCATTTTGGCCCTTACGTGAAGAGCAGGACCGTCTGCATTGAGAGTTGAAAAGGCAAGGGAATTCAGCTTCCTTGCCTTTACAAGTCTCAATACAGACAATACTGCTCCTCAAGGAAGAACCAAAATGCGGCGAACTTATCAGAGCCGAGATCACCTCAGGACCGGTACTGGTACTGCGACCCCCCCGTCTGCCGCATCATCGCCCGTGCCCCATGGTCCCCTGGCGCCGTCGACGCTGCCAGTGCGTACGGGGACGCCTGCCACGTCGGCGGGGAGGGCATCTGTTCCGAGGCATGTCGCGACTCTGGGGGTGTTGCTGTCGCCGCCGCTGCCGCCTTGCCCGCCAGCAACACGTGGATCGGCAGCGTCCCATCCAGCGGTGTCCGCGGGAGATTCCCCGACTGCACCGATGACGATGATGATGCCGACGACATCGCCGACGACAATCCGCTGCTGCTGCTGCTGCTGCTGCTGCTGCTGCTTATACTGCTGCTTGGGCCTGCTGTCAGAGCACCCGGTGTCAGTCCTGGGCTGCCGCCTGTCAACATCGCAGACGCCGCCACCGAGACACCGCCACCCCCGACCCCTGCATCGGCGCCCGCACCCGGAGTCGTCCCCAGCTGCCTTTGGTCAAACATGTCCGCAAGAGACGGCAGGCTCACGTTGCTGCCACCGCCCACTTGGCTCGTACTCTCGCTACGTTGCCGCCTATGGCTCGAGGACGCGTCGCGGGGGCTTGTGCTCAGGCGCGCCCGCAGCGGGGATCCCTCCGAGTGATGCGCATGGTGTGTGTGGTGCGCATGTGGGTGTGGCGCGTGGGCCTTGTGTGCCGCATGGGCTGGCGAATGCATGGCACCGTCTAGATAGCCCTGTGCTGGCGACGCCGAGTAGTGGGAATTGGACACCGAAGAGATCGACCCAACCCGGTATTCGCGACCATGGTGAAACGCCTGTATAGCCTCGTGGCCGTGGCTGCCGTGGTCGTCGTGGTCGTCGTGCTCATCGTGCTCGTCATGGTCATCATGGTCATCGTGTTCGTCGTGCTCGTCGTGCTCGTTGTGTTCGTCATGCGTATAGCGAGTATCCCGCAAGTAGTCGCCATCATGCTCGCCTCCGTGCTCATGCTCGTGCTCGTGATCCTGCTCATGCTCGCGCAGGCTCTCGCTACCGCTTCTGGACCCGCGGGTCGTTGATCTTCTTGCTCGGTGCGAAGGGGATGTCTGGCGCAGCCGGCGGTGCTGGTGGTACGGGTGCTGCGACTGGGGTGGCGTGGAGGACGCGCTGGCGCTGCCGGATTCAGACAGCTTGATGCGCTTGAAAGCGTTCTTGTCTAGGGTAAATGTCAAAACGGATGTCCGGAAACCAAAGGAGCGCAGTGCCCGAAATTCAACATCAGGGCAGTGCTTTCCAGTCACAAAGGGCAGATGGATAACACACCTTGCGACTGGTTCGAGTGCTTGGCTTTGAATTCTTGCAGGTACGCCATGTAGTTTCTGTACTCGGGTGTCTTCTTGTACTCGGCCAGGTCATGGTTGTATCGCTCCTTGGCCGCCTGTGCCTGGCTCTCAAACGGTTCGCGCTCGGTCGCCGACAGGCTTTGCCAGTTCTCGCCAACAAGCTTAGCAATCTCTGTGAAAGAGAGGCTTCGGTCTCTCAGTTCTTCGCGTATTTCTGTGGCGGATGTTAGACTGGGCGTGCTCTCCGACGACACCGCGTCTAACTTACTATTGGAAAACAAAACATAGGCGGAGGGTGGTCGCTCGGGGGCATAGTCGTCCGGCTGTCGACAAGGTCAGTGTTTCGTTCCCAATATCGCCTCACCTAGCAGCTCTTGTCTGACATCTCCGGTCCCCCCCTTCGTGACGTACCTTGGGGTGCCGGCGGTACTTCCTCTTGGTCGACACACCCGGCACAGGCCCTTGGGCATCGGTGCCGTAGAGCGACGCATCGGATCGCGGCACGGCCTCGAAGCGCGGTGCATCCTCCACCGTAGGCCGTGCTGGTGACACAAGGGCAACCTCCGGAGCAATTCCGCGGTAGTTTGCAATGCGTCTTTGCAATTTCTGGAGAGCGTAAACTGTATTAGTCGACCAGTCAAGATGGTATCATACATCGACTCCCCGGCAAAAGTTCTCACCCTTCGATGACCCAGTTTGACGCCAAGTGCATCGCTGAAAAAGAAAAAAAAACACAGTCAGTATGGTCCGGAGAAATCATAATGGTCGTGGCCATGAGCTGCATGAGAGAAACCCGCGCTGGCCAGAGGGGATCCAGAGCACATACAGGTCGGATTCAGTGATATCAAGGACAATATCCCAGGAGTCAAACCCCTGGTCGATAAAGGCATCGAGGTACTGGGAAAGGCCCAGATCCTCGAGCACTTCGTCCAATTGAAGCGCCATGCAGTAGGGCTGGTGTGAACGTGTGGCTATGGCGGAAGTGCTTGTGGAGTTGCTTCTTTCTGGTAGAAAAAAAGCCGTACTTCCTTAATACATCAAAGGCAACTGATCTGCTCGGCGAGCCAATTAATATGAGATGGGCCTGCAAATAGCGAAAGCTGAGGAGTCGGGCCTGAAGACCGTTGCAACGCGATTTGTTCGTTGATGGAAGCAGATGCAGACGGAACGAGCGGAGTGGAAAAAATCAAAAGGCACAAAACAAAAGAACACGAAACACGAGACGGGGGGATCGTACGTTGTGGAGGAAGAGAAAGATGAAAATCACCGAGTTGGAGACTGATGACTTAGACGTGAAATGAGCAGACAGACCCGTGTCGTGTATTGGCCCTTCCTGCGTGGGCACGCGCACTGAGACCGAAGGGGTTAGTATGTCGCAGAGAACGCAAAGGTGAGAGACTCGGGTGAGCGCGCCGGGAGGAGAACAGGCCAGGTTGACAAGCCATGGGCAGGGGAGAAGGCTACAGACGAACAAGGCCACGAAGTAGCCGACGAAGGCATGAAAGTCGTATGATACAAACAAACCTCAAAACATAAAAAGAAAGCCAAAAACAAAGAGAACAAAGGTAAAAAAACCCCCGGAAAAAACAAAGCAGGTCAATAGTTAGGAAGAGGGAGGGGTACGGCCAGACGGACAGACACCCGAACACGACACACCCAGCAACAGCATCCGTCCGGTTAGGCTTGTTCCAGAACTTGACACCCATCCACACAGACATCACGCGCAAAAGAAAAACGAAGCCAAAAAATGACCGCAAAAAAAAAAAAAAAAAAACGAAATCAACAAGCGTAAACAATGGGGTATCGTCGTACCGGTCACTTGCTCAAGTAGGACGTCCGGAAGGACGTCCGGTAGAAGCGTTTGTCTTTGCCTCGTTTCAAATGCCCGGCTGGATAGAGAAAGACGGACCGGTGCGTCGAGCAATGCGGGCCGTGATAGAGGGCAAAAAAAAGGCTGTCGTGTCTAGCACCTCCGGTCCTGGATGGGTCACGTCGCCGGAGCCGAGAGGGAAAAAAGCACACGATGGGACGGAGAAGCAAAAGATGAACGGTGAGCGGCGCGTTGGGAGATGGCGGAGAGGGTGGGCAGACGGGAGCAAAGGAGATGAGAAAAAAGAGTAGAGGAGAGAAGTTGGAAAGAGAAAGCGGCAGGAGATATTAACAGGATTCACAGGAAGGTGCTATCCCTGCGCAGCACTGGTGACGTTTTCGGGATCTGAAATCTTTTACAGACGTTCCTTCCTTTTTGAACGACAAGAAGCAAGAGACGGCGACCGACTCGGGGGGGAAGTATCTCGCTACGTATCTAGTCCGCCAAAATACATGCGCCGGGATGTATAAGATGAAACTCCACAAAAGTCGACAGCGCTCCCGAAAGAAGAAGGCACGCGAGGTTGGAACGCGAAAAAGGGGGCAAAAAGGTAAAAGGCAAAAGGCAAAAGACAAAAGGCGGAAAAGGAAAAAGGCAAAGTGCCGCCGTGTGTATTACGGAGTAAGCCCGTGTGTAAGAGACTGCGGAGTAACACAGGTCCTACGCAGTATTAACACGCTACGAATACGACACGGGGGGGGGGGCTGCGCGCCCAACCCGCGCATCGCTGGAATGAAGGGTGAAGAAGGCCCGGCGACCGTCCGATGGGCGGCCGTCCACCGGCCGCGCAGCTCATGGGGCAAAATGCGGTCGGTCTTGCCGGCCCTGGAATAGAGTTGCAGCATGGCAAAAATAAGGCCATTTCCATTTCTCGAAGTACTCGAGAGCACGGCGTACGGAGAATGGGCAAAGAACGGCGACGGAGCGTCCACTCCGTGACGGAGAAAAAAAGAGGGTCCTCAAAAATCGTACGATTTTCGCATCGTTCTCAAGCAGGAGCGAGCCCTCCGTAGGAAAAAGAGGAAAAAGGGGCGGTCTCTTACAGGTACTCCGTATCTTGCAGCAGTACTCGTCCGGACACCGCACTCCACGAGAACCGACTCCGACAGCCTGGGAGAAAGCAGACGAAGAATACGGGGAGAAAATGGCAAAGAAAAAAAAATCTAAACAATGGGACAATGCATGCACACCGTGGAATCCTTCGGCCGACCACAACTCGCACGCAAAAGGCAGCCGTGCAAAGTACCTGTACACGGTCGATCGCCCCAGAAACAATAGCCTCCGGGTATCGGTACCGGTGCACGGCTGCGTATAACCGGTACCTCGTCGCTGCGCGCAATCTAGGTCGGCGAATGCAAAACCAAAAGGTCGGATTCTCTCGAGAATCGCATGGCTCTTAGCATGGGAGACGCGACTAACACGCTAACATCGTCCCTGGCCGCAAACTCGTACGACCCGTTCTAGACCTAGTCGATCATGGGGCGATAAATCCAATGCCCTGTTTTGACCCCAGGCGAGTACTCCCGCACGCAACGAGCACGGCGTGCACAGTGAGCCTCCTCCGTACGCAGTATACGGAGTAGCTGCTCACAGCGCTCTTCTTCCGCGCCTGCCACCCCCCCACGATCCTTCCTAGCATGGCACCTTTGGGCAGACGTGCAGCAGGACCGCTTCGCCGAGCAAGACCGTCAGGTGCGACCGTGCACGCCCAGCGCCCCAGCCGCGCCGGGCGGCCGCCCCGCTGATTGGCCCATCTAGCTCCATCGACGCCATCGAAATCGTATGTTTTTTCGTTTCCAATCCTTTCGCATGTGGGGTTGGCAAGACACGGCGTGTATCGTACTCGTACTCCGTAAAGACTGCGTAAGATACTTCGTACTTTGTACCGGGAAAACTTGTTTTCCCTTCTCCTCTGCTACGAGTACGACGTACTTCGTAAGATACGAGTACGAAGTATCTTTACAACGCGTTGATTGCGGTCACGTGGATTCTGCTCGGCTCATCTTCCTTTGTCTGGCCCTGCCTCAATGCGAGGAGATGAGTACCTGTGGCCGTTCGTCCCTCATATGAAAGTGAAAGTACTGGTCAAGACTCGAGGCCTCCTGGATAACATCACGCACGCCAAAGCGCGGGTGCTGGTCCTCTTGAAGGGCGGGCGCTTTGACGGGCAGCCAATCAGACAATGCCATTCTCTTTGGCGGGGAAGACCGATAAACGATAACGACACGACCAAAGAATGACGACAAGACGACGACACCGCGACGACGACGACGACGACGACGACGACGACAACCAATGCCATTGCGGCCAAGACTGCTGGAAAGAAGACAGCCCACTCACGCCCGTTGCTATTGCCACGGAGAGCATCAGCCCCGGAGGCTGAGTGCCCCCCTTTCTCGGCCCCTTGTTTCGTTGTGTCGCGCGCAAAATCACAGAACCAGCAGACACGACCGCTGCAGAGGATGGCCACCAATGGCAACACAAACGGTGGCGGCAGCAGCAGCAGCGGCGGCGGCGGCTCGGCCGCTGCCCAGCGCGCCAGCCTCGTTCAGGTGCGTGGCAGAGGGCACAAACGCTGCCAGCACGAGCTGTCCCGCTAACAGAATGACAACCTGCTCAGGCCCTAGACGAACTAGCAAAGTAAAGCTCGCTCTCTCTCTCTCTTTTTTTTTTGCGTGTCGCCCTCCCCTTCTTCGCTGACCAGCTGCAGAGGCGAGCAGGCCGCCGCCCGGCTGGAGGCCGAGCTCGGCCAGTTCGAGGCGCGGCTGGACGCGCTGCTAGCCGCCTTTGGCCCCGACGACGAGGAGGCGGAGGAGACCAAGCCCGCGCCCAAGTCCACGACACGAACAGCACGAACAGCGACTCCATCCGCACCAGAAACCCAGACGGCGGGCCAGTCGGCGGCCAAGGGGGCGCCACCAGGCACGGGCGATGCACGGCCGGGCGCGGCCGGATCGGGCACGGACAAAACGAAGAGAGGGTGATTTTTTCTTTTTCTTTTTTTTAAAATTACTTCCTTTTTTTCTCATCCTTTATCGGATGATAGACACCATATATACCGATCGAGATCACAGGCCCGAAAAACGTGTCGGTGACTTTTGCCATGAATGTACTCGAATTGAAGATGTGTTCGTTCCTTCCATTTCCGGTTGTCTTTATCATGGTGCTGTAAAGAAGGTTGTTGCCGTTGGTGAGTATCTTACGCCATGCCGCTTCGGGAACAGCTGACAGCAACATGACAGTGACAGTTAACACCTTTTCCCTGGATTACATCATGACTTCGTCGTAGGTAACATATGCCAAAAAGAACCCCTCACTAGAAGCAATAGTACATGGCGCTGCTTTTTTGTTTTCGGCAGTCAGTTAATAAACAGTCTTTCTTGATACAAACTCCATGCTGTAAGATACAAGGGCAGTCGTTTATATGTTGCCAGACACCAGCCAGCTCTCACTTCACAATCATCGTCAATCTTCGGGCAACTACCATCGTATCATACCAGTCCATACGTGAATAAATGAAAACCAAGAAACCAAAACTAGTCCGAACAGCAGACCAAAACAACCCGTTCCAGAACACGCAAACCAAAAGGAGTGAGTAGGAAAAAAAAGAAAAGAGAAAAAAAACACACACAGTTGTAAACACAGATATCCAGAAAATTGCATCGACAAAAAACAAAAACAAACGCCGGCAGTCGTGTGGTGTTGTTTGCGTGGCGTGGCCGTGATGCGTGCAGAGAGAACAACAAAGACCGAACGCCAGGCTCCAATGCCAGCTTGACCGACCACCTCTTCACACAAAAGTTCAACTTTGCGACCTGGTCCCCCCTCCCACCTTCCCCCCTTAGTAACAAAGACACATACAGATTGGAGACAGTGTGACCAAAAAAAAAGGAGATCCTGAAAACATAACAAGAGCACGCCCGCTCAAAATCCCAATCCAGAAACGCGGTCTTCAGCTGCTATGGGCTCGAAGAAGCTATAGGTCATAAGGCGTTAGAACTCGAGCCGATGGTTGGGACGTGGTCGTACGAGGCACTGCGCCTGTCGCTACTTGCCCTTTGGTGGGCCTCGCTCTGCGAGGCTGCATCGCCTGTCGCCTCTGAGCCGGCCGCTACCAAAGCCTCGGCCGTCGTGATGGCCCGGTTTATTTGGGGCCGGGCCACCGCCCGTTGTGCGCTCGCAAGGCCAACAGCGCCCGGCGACCCCGCCCGCTTCTGCTCCGACGTCTTGGCCCGCGACAGTTCGCGTTCCCGGTTTTTCTCGAGCAGGACGCCGCCGAGCGTCGCGCACTTGAGAATCGTCTCAATCAGGTGGCTCTGCTGCAGCGGCTTCGACAGGTACTCGTCCATCTGCGCCTGGATGCACTTCTCCCGGTCGCCCATCATGGCGTGGGCCGTCAGAGCAATAATGGGCGTTCTCTGCGTCCCAAAGTTGCGCTCGTATTCGCGAATTTTGCTCGTAGCTTCAAAGCCACCCTGGGGAGAGTTAGACGACAATATCAACAGAGTGTGGGATGAGAAGAAAAGAAAAATAACGTACCATAACCGGCATCTGAACATCCATCAGGATGACATCAAAGTTCTTCCGCTTCACAGCCTCCACGGCCTCTTCACCGTTGCCAACCACGGTCACCACATGGTGGTACTTTTCGAGGATCTTCACAGCCAGCCGCTGGTTGACGGTGTTGTCTTCGGCCAGGAGAATCTCAAACGACTTGGTGTTGTCGGCGAGCGAGGGCGTGGCGCGGTTTTCCAAGGCCGGGATCAGCCCGTTGGCCAGGTCCATGAGCTTGCACGGCGTCGTCATGAACGAGGTCACGCCCAGCTCAATGCAAGACTTGAGGCTGACCTTGACCACCGGCGCCAGCAGCACAACTGGCACATACTCGAACTTGTTGCTAGACTGCAGCCGGCGCGCTGTGTCCAGAGAGTCCACGACGAAAATGACGTCCTTGGGCGGCGCGCCCTTGGCCCGGGCCTGCGCTAGAGACGGGTTGCGTTCCGACTCGATCAAGATGGGCACGAGACCGAGCTGCCCCAGCATCTTCACAATCTCGGTTGTGACCGAGTTCAGGCCCTTGTCAATGTACAGCACGCGGTGCCCGCGGTACGGGTTCAGCTGCTTGTGGATGAGCGACAGGTCTGTCTCGGCCAGGCGCACGACGCAGGTGAAGAAGAAGGAACTGCCTTCGCCGTATTTGCTCTGGACCCACACGTCGCCACCCATGAGGCTGACGAGGCGCTTGGAAATGGACAGGCCGAGACCCGTGCCGCCGAATTTGCGCGTCATGGAGCCGTCCGCCTGCTGGAAGGTGTCGAAGATGAGGCCGAGCTTGTCGGCCGGGATGCCAATGCCCGTGTCCTCGACGATAAACTCAATGGCGTACTCCTCGTCGTTGCAATACACCTGCTCTGCCTTGCGGATGGTGACGCTGACGCCGCCGCGCTCGGTAAACTTGATGGCGTTGCCGACCAGGTTCAGGATGATCTGCCGGAGACGGAACGAATCGCCAATCACATGGTCCGGCACGGAGCCGTCGACGTGCAGCGTAAGGTCCAGCAGTTTCTCGTTGGCCTTGACCGTGAGCGTCTTCAGGGCATTGAAGACCGTGCCGCGAAGCGTGTACGGGATCCGCTCAATGACCATGCGGCGGGCCTCGATCTTGGACAGGTCCAGAATGTCGTCGATGATCGTCAGCAAGCTGTTGGCCAGGTTGTTGACAATGTTCAGCATCTCGCGCTGGTACGTGGTCAAGTCGGTGTCCAGGGTCAGCTGGGTCATGCCGATGATGCCGTTCATGGGGGTTCGGATCTCGTGCGACATGTTGGCCAAGAATTCGGACTTGGTCTTGTTGGCCAGCTCGGCCGCTTCACGGGCCTGTGTGTTTCTCTGGATACTGTCGCGCAGGTTGTACACCATCTGGTTGATCTTCTTTTTCAGCTCGTCCATCTCACCGGACGCCTCGACCTCGACCAGCTTGGTGAAGTCGCCGTCCGTGGCCGCGTTCGTGATGTCGCCAAAGGCACGCACTTGGGCCGTCTACAAAGAAAGGATGTTAGCGAAAACATTTGCGCCATCCAGAGGGAAACGACAAAAATCGCTGCTTACCAGATTGTTCGCCATGGTGTTGACGTCTGTCGTGATCTCCTTCCACCGACCCTTGAGACCGGCAACATCTGCTTGGCCACCCATGATGCCGTCGACGCCGACATCCTTGGCGACGCGCTGCACTTCGTTACAGAAGACGGACAGGCGGTCCACCATGTTGTTGATTGTGTCTTTCAGAATGAGTATTTCGCCCTTGGCCTCGACGTCGATCTTCCGGCTCATGTCTCCGTTGGCAATGGCCTGGGTCACGTTGGAAATGTTCCGCACTTGGGAGGTCAGATTGGAAGCCATGCCGTTGACGTTCTCCGTGAGATCGCGCCAGGTGCCCTCGACATCGTGCACGGTGGCCTGACCGCCCAGGGTTCCGTCGGTTCCGACCTCGCGGGCCACCTTGCTGACCTCAAAGGCAAAGGTCCCGAGCCGGTCCACCATGGTGTTGATCGTGTTCTTGAGATCCAGAATCTCGCCGCGCGCCTCGACGCCGATCTTTTTCGTAAGGTCGCCTTGCGCGACAGCCGTAGTCACCTTGGCGATTTGCCGCACCTGGGTGGTCAAGTTCATGGCCATGCCGTTCACGTTCTCCGTCAGATCCCGCCACGTCCCCTCGACGTCGTGCACAGTCGCCTGGCCGCCGAGCCGGCCTTCCGTGCCGACCTCGCGGGCAATCTTGGTAACTTCGCGGGCGAACTGCTGCAGCTGGTCCACCATGGAGTTGATCGTTTTCTTGAGCTCGAAAATCTCACCGCGACACTCGGCCTGGACTTTCTGGGTCAGGTCACCCTTGGCGACGGCGGTGGTGACCTTGATAATGTCGCGCACTTGCGTCGTAAGGTTGTTGGCCATGGCGTTCACGTTGACGGTCAGCTCGTTCCACATGCCCTTGACGCCAATCACGTCGGCCTGGCCGCCCAGCATGCCCTCGGTGCCGACGTCGCGCGCGACGCGGGTGACCTCGGAGGCGAAGGTGCGCAGCTGGTCCACCATCGTGTTGATGGTCTGCTGCAGCTGGAGAATCTCGCCACGGGCCGGGCGCTCGATCTTCTTGGTCAAGTCGCCAAAGGCGACGGCCGTGGTGACGGAGGCGATCTCACGGACCTGGTCCGTCAGGTTCTGCGCCATGATGTTGACGTTGTCCGTGAGCTCCTTCCAGGTGCCGTCGACGCCCTCGATCTGGGCCTGCCCACCGAGCATGCCCTCGGTGCCGACTTCGCGGGCGACACGGGACACTTCGCTGGAAAACACCTGCAGCTGGTCCATCATGGTGTTGATGGTGCGCTTGAAGGTGGCAATCTCGGGGTCCATCTCCACCGAGTTGATGCGGGCCTTCTTGGATAGGTCACCGCGGGCGACGGCCGTGAGGATCTCGCCGATTTCACGCAGGGCTTTCTGGAAGGCCTCGTTGGCTTTTTGGTGCTTCCACAGCTCGCGCTCGAGCGTCGCGACACGCTCCTCCTCGAGCTTCTTCAGGCGTTCATTCTGCAGGCTCTGCTGCTCGATGAGCTGCGCGTTGACGCCGGCAAGGACCTCGCGCTGGGTATCGAGGAGCTTGGACTGGTCGACAACATGCTCGCGGAGGCCCGCCAGCGCCTCGTCGGTCAGGCTCGTGACGGGGACGAAAGAGCCGCCCCCGGGGCCATCCGTCGCGGCGGAATGCGCGGACCTGTGGTGGTTGAGGGTCGCAGCCGCCGCAGCCGCCGCAGCAGCGGCAGCGGCGGTGCTATTTGCGGCGAGCGCAGAGGCCTCGTCGCCGAAGATCGAGTCGGTGGCTTCGTTTGGGGTGTCGGGCGCGGGAGAAGAGGAGGAGTTGGCGGAGTAGGCGGTGCGGGCTTCGAGCTGCTGTATCCTCTTGGCCAGGGCGGCCAGCTGGATCTGCAGCTGCCGCTTCTCCAGGGAGTCGGCGCCTGGGAGGCTGTGTTCGTCCAAAATGGACGGGGCTGCCGCAGCCGACAGAGAGGATTCGCCGACCAGAGGCTTGATCAAAGCCGCGACGGCTGCGTAGATGGTGTCGTCGGCCATAGTGTCTGCGACAAGCGTCATCTCCAAGGGGGGATGAGCCAAAAGAGAGAGAAAGAAAAAAA